>PVHY01001935.1:23435-140884 GCA_004024945.1 Uropsilus gracilis | reverse complement strand
TGGGGGGGGGGGGGGGGGGGGGGGGGGGGGGGGGGGTAATTCACACCGTTCAGGGAGGCATCCTACGCTACAGTGATAAGTAAAGACCAGTAAGCCAAATAAAAGAAATAAGTGGGGGAAGAGAACCCAAAATAAATACTGCAGTGCGTCATCTGCCGAGCAGCCTGAACCCATGTTCCCTGTAGTAACCACCTCCCATGGCAGCTTTTCTTTTGACCCAAGAGGTGTTGTTTTTTTACCCAAATCTATGTCAAGACAAAATTTATTATGATGATGCATTTCATTTCCTAGCCAAATTACTAGGCCGCCTAAGTCCTGTAGAGCAGATCTGAGCTTGAGAAATCATTGCTGAGGGTGGGAGCTGAGTGTGCACATCAGATGAGAAGTGGCTTTGGGTGGGCACAGGGATGTTGAAAGTCTGCTGGCTGCAGGAAAAGAGTTTTACACTTGGATACTTACTTACAAAATGTGCTTCAAGACTTGGATGCTTTAGTCTTTCTTCTGATTTTCTTCACAGAAGATGTCCAGGTTTGATCATATTTCAGAAAATGTCCTGAACATCGCCCTGAGCTTCAGCCTAGCTCCATCTTAACTCGCAATACATTTAATCAGAAATAGATTATCTTCTTTTCCTGTCTCCCTTTTCACTTTTGTGTGCTTAGAAATGTACTGTTCTGTTGTTTGTCTCTTTCCCCTCTCTCATCTGGGTGAACTCTTTTAGGGAAAAACATCTCTATGTATTGCAAGAATTCTCTGTCCAGGTCTTTAGTATACAACTGGCAGCTACATCACTAGTTTTAAATAGGTCAACATGCTGTGTCCTTTAGATGAGGAAATTCCTTAACAGTGATTTAATTTAAACAGTCTTTTAACCAGATTTATTTTTCACACCTGAGAATTGCTGTGGGTCACTGAATGTAAATATTTTTTTAACTTAAGAAAGAAATTACAGAGAAATATAAGGATGAATATGACCTCTGTAAAAATGGGTGGAACTGGTGGCAACTAGTCAAAATGTAAAATTGGGCCCATAAGTAATAAAGGACTGGCTTGGGGAAACTCCTCTATACTACTGTCCTCTATACTACTGAGGGATAAGAACCACTCTGAATGGACAGGGAACTATTGTGGGTGAAGTGTTTCTCCTGGATTGCTGGGGGTTTGAAATAAATTATAACACTGTGCAGACACTTAGTCTTCATCAAGTCTACACTTCCCTTCTCAGGAATCATCACTTTCTCTTCTCCTTCCCTCTTAGCCCCCAAGTCCTATAGCAGGGCTTTCAAGGCCCTTTGGAGAGAATAGCACTTTTAAGCATTTGCCTCAAGAAGAGCAGTTATTTGCACGTTTATTGGTCTTCCATCCAATGTGAACAACTGACGAGCATCTGATTGCTCAGCAACTCATCCAGTGCCAGACTTGGAGTGAGCACACAATAAATGAAGGCCGAAAACAAAAGGAGGAAGAAACCCATCAGCTTGCTGCTTACTGAGGTCCCATTAACAACAGTGAGAGGAAACACCAAAACTTGCAAAAGATGAGCCACACAAGACTGGGCTACATTCAATTGGGCTGGTTAGAAAGAAAAAGGACTTCGAATTCAGGAAACTGTACCTCCAATGTGAGAGTATGAAGTAACAGAATCCTGCCTTGGAAATCCCTTAATGAATTTGTGGATATTGATAACAGCAAAACAGCAAGAAGAAAATATTTAAAATGTTCAAAAAAAAAAAAAGCAGGTTTTCCCACTTCATTCTCTTTGTTTTCTGCATTCTTTCTGAAAGATCTGACAAGATCTTATCACTCCACTTCCCTTCAAGAAACTCTCTATTATCTTCAAAATAAAACTGACCTCTTACTTAGTAAGTATAAGCTCCTCAGTTTCTGTGAATACCATCCAGCCTAACTTCTGTGCCCTCCAGTCTGCCTTCTCCTTCCTCATCTCTTCCCCTTCTAGTCTCAACTCTTCCCCTTCTAACCTCATTCATTCTCATCTCTTTCTCCTCTAGCCTTACCACTGTCCTCTCCAGTCTCACCTCTGCCCCCTCCACCCTCACCTCTGCCTTTTCCTCCTTCCCCTCAACCCTCAGCAACAACCACCCAGACTACCTGCAGTTTCTTGTACCCATCCTGTTTTACAACTTTAACAGAGTACTTAATTCCTCCACTTGGGAAAAGTCCTTTACCATTTATGCAATTCCTATTCATCCTTCAAAATTCAGCTACTTCTTCACCCCATTATCTCCTACTCACCAGTTACATTTTCACAGTCAATGAAGTTCTGCCACTGTTTTCTATGCCCATATTCCTTCTTTTTAATGATCTCTCCTCACACTGTGAGGTAGCCAGTTTATAGTTAAGGCTAATGCTCTTTCTACTTTACACCCAGTCCACCGTTCATCACAAATGGGTTTTATAATCTCATAAAACTATAAGAGCTGAACAATAAGAAGGAAATTGGAGGCTGGTTGTCTAGAGAATGGCCTCTCTGCCCCTGCTGTAACACAGGGTCTCTGGCTATCCCAAGAGGTCATCTCAGGATGCAGCTCTGGAGGGAAGAAGAACCCAGTACCGACCACAGTTCCCCAAACCTTTATGCAGAGATCTATCTTATTCTCTACCTGGACTATTTCTCACTGTATTTTAACATTTCTCCTTTTTGCACAAAGGTAACAAGATTGAAACATGGTTAATGGATGTGGTAATACACTGAGAAAGAAGCAGCAAGGAGTCATGGAAACAGATTACTAATAGCAGATCTGCTTAATAGTAGCCAGATCCTGCCCTTGTTTTATTGATGGAATTTTCATATACAGTATCAATGACAAGGGGGCGGGAGGGCCGGGAGTAAACATATCACTGAAATTTTTAGCTTTAGGGGGACTCAGTTTGCTGATCAGATATTTGGCTTAATCATCAGATATTATTATCAAACCATATTTCCCACTCTTACTTACTATTCCAATGTTATTGGCAAAACATTTCACTTACCAAGCCCCTTCTCAAAGGAATGTATCCATCTCTGGGGATATAGGTTTTCCTTATACATACTGTTTAGACTTGGGTTATCAAGTGTCCTGCTTTTGCTTAATTAAAAAGAAATCTGTGACTATGCCTAACATTCTTTAGGCTCGGTATCTGATTAATTTGTTTGTTGTGACTTGCTACCCTGCACATAGGCACTCATCAGACCCACATTCCCCTTCTGTCACTTTCTCAGAAAATGGAGGTAGGTGATTAAAGTACATAACAGGTGAGAATTAAACTGAACCCTAGAACTAGGACTTAATTTCTAAATAATCTTCTTACACTATGCTTACTCATCTGTGTGTGCCTGTCTACCTGCTCAGGAAGATAGACGGTGACATGTACTGAGTGGCCAGAATAGGAATGGCCCAGAGCAAAGTGCCCTCATACTCAAACATGAAATCATAATGAAATAGTTATCTCCATATCAATTCTCCTTCAACTCATTTACTTCTATCAAAGTAGATGCCAACAACTTTCTTTGGTGATGACTGTTTTTTTTTTTTTTTTTGGAACATCTCTTTTTGTTTTCTTTCCCTATTTAGCAAGACTTAGCAGGCACAGCATCTGTCTCGGTAACTAGCTTGCTTTGTTTTCCTCATTCTTATTTTTTTTAAATGATAAAAGTCTATTGAAGGTAGGAAAGTGGAAATAGTATCAGTTTCTTCTATTAAAAAGTTGAATATGAGTCAGTTTGTAGAGAAATATTAAGTAGAAGAAGAGATGGCAAAATTCATGGTGGTGGTAGCTGAGATGTTTGGAAAACTGCTGCATAAAGCAGCTGCTCAATATATGTTAACCTAATGGATAAATGCATCTCTCTCTCTCCTCTCTTCTTTCAATGTCTCTTACTTCCAAAGCAGATCTGGCTCTGCCTCCCATTTATATTACTGCAATTACCTCATATTCTAAGCTATATTCCTGCTCCTACCTTCTGCCCAACTCCCTCATACATTAGCATTATCACCCACATGCCTGCCATGAGTCCTTCTTACTTAGAAACAAAATCTTGACCTCAGAAAGTCCAGGTCCTACAATTTATGTAACTAGATGAGCCCAAGTTTTCTTTGAGTTATTCTCAGACTCTATTGTTATCTAATTTGGATCTGAGACTTTTGGTAGAATGCCCTCGGAATCCTACTCATCTCTTAAGGTTCATTCAGGTCCTTCTACTTCCAAAAAGCCCCATTTTTTTACTTAATCTGGGTGTGTTATGTCTCTCCTCTGAGCTCCAACTGCACCTTGTTGGTAAATATTAATCACATATCCATAATATTTAAGGTATTCCTTCAGTGTTTCCCTAAGTACTCTTTTTTTCTTTTAGATCACGACTCTTGGAAGGCAAGAACCAATTATAGAGCTTTTCACCCAACTCCATTTGTTCACTAAATACCTTATAATCTGAATTAACAAATGCATGGAGGTATTTGGGCTTCTACTGAGGCAAGGCAAGAAAGAGTAGAAAATCAGTGTTGTGCATATAAATGTTACCTCAGCTAAAGGAATGAGCAACAAACTTGGGAGAAGGAAAATTCAGCAGAAATTTGAATGTGATGAAAATGCAATTACCAATCAACCCAGCTGATGGGTAGCAGAAAGTTCGGACTGAGTCTCACATTAAGCACCACCAAAGTAAACAGTGTCTCCTTCCCTAATGGCACAGGCAGCTCCCTCTTCACAGGGGACAGCACTCCCAGCACCTGAGCTCGTAAATTTAATGTGTGTCTAAACATGTCTGCCATGTTTTACCTCTGCTTCGTTTTGGAATAAGAATGCAAATGTGTGATTTAAACTTTGCATAATGATATAAAAAGACCTGCAAATGAGCAGCGGGGGGTGGGGGGGTGGGGGGGGTGGCTGAGTCTCCCTCGACTCGGTAGCCCTCAGCTGAGCTTTCCTAATAAATGTTTTCTTTTGTCCTTACATTCCTGTGTCTGGGGTGTTTGTGTTGAGCCGCATTTGATTCAGGGTCTAACATAGCAAAACCCAAAGGACATCAAAATACTAATTCAAAAGGATACCTGTACTTGTCTGTTTACTGAAGCACTTTTTACAATAGCCAGAATATGGGAAACAACCCAATTGGCTGAAAATAGACAAGTGGATCAGAAAGCTGAAGTGTATTTGTACAATGGAATATTATCCAGTAATCAAAAAAGACAAATTAGGTGCATTTTTAATAATATGGGTGAACCTAGAAGGAATCGTACTAGCAGAAATAAGTCAGAAAGAAAGAAGTACTGGATGATTTTACCTATATGCGGGATATAGGGGAAACAAACAAAAGGACAAGAAAAAGATAAAACTAACAAACTGACAGCATAGCTAAAACATAAAGCAAGGGAGGGAGAAAAGGGATGAAGGTAGGGGAGGAATGAGCACAAGAGATTAAGAAGATGGTTCATGGATGATGAGGTGGTGGGAGAACCTTAGGATATACAACCATGGGAAAAATATATATACATGTGCAATCAACTAAAAGGAAAAAAAAAGTGAAGATTCATGGGTGATGGGGTGGACAAACCTGGAGAAATATAACAATGTAGAATAAATAATTAAAAAAACAAAAGACGTGAAAAAAACTCTAAATTCAGAGGGAAAAAAGGGAAGAAATTTAAATGTGATATTCACTGAATTTGTGGAAATCTAGCCCCTGTGAAAAATAATAGGTAACAATATTTTGAAGCATAATTTTTCAAATGAATATTGCTTGCAATCTAGTCCAAATCTTTCTATATTAGAGTGAAAAAAATTGAGATAATACTACAGAGATAATATATGGTCATATGTATATTTCTCTGTGGTCTAGCACAGCACACATACAGGGAATATACATGATCAGTATGGTCCTTTGATTCTTTGCAGCATGTTTCAAAGCTCAGAAGACTCACATTCTTTAAAATTATCTTAACACTAGTTTCAACCATGAACAGCAAAAGTTCTGTGAGTCTTCTCTATTAGGTCTAATATTGGCTATTTATAGAAATGTGGGCAAAAGCCACCTGCAATCTACTTAGGCTGAACTTTTTTTTTCAGGGTGAAGGGTTACTCTCATGGAACACATTTGAAAAATGATGTCCCTACAATAGTTACATATATATGTATTCATTTGTTGTTTTATTTCATTCCAGATGTCTCATTAGAAGAATAGTGATATTGAAATAGCAAAGGCAGTAATGTTAGTAACACTAGTGAAAGAGGAAGCTAGGAAATGGGCACAGATATTCAGTTAGGAATTCAGTTAGGAACAGGGGGACCCAAGTCCCTAAGTCCACTTATCAGTCTGATTGAGAAACACACAGTTGGAACCAGAAGGACCCCCTTAGTTCCCCTAGCCTCCACTTCTCACCCCAAGTCCTAGGTCCATTTATCAGTCTGATTAGAGAGTTCAGGACACCAACACAGTAACATAGTGCTATAGCAACCAACCAAGGGTAGTTTCGGGAAGGTAGGCCAGGTAATGTAAGCAAATTCAGTTGGCCTGGGTAGCCCAGGAGAACACTGCAGATTCAATAGCCTAGGAAAATTCCACAAACTCAGTGGCTCTAGATAACCAAGGCAATCACCCAGGGCCTAGCCAATCATCAAGAGTCACAATGTGGAGACACCCTTTTCAAATCCCCACTTCTTGCACCTTCTACCCACATAAGTACCTACTTCTTACCGCCTCAAGACTACTCCCTTGGGACCCCTCTCCCCTTGGAGAGCTTACCTGTTCTTTCTATATTCCTGTTGACAAGACTTTTGTCTCAAAATTTAATTCTTTCTCCATGGGAGACAAGAACCTAAAATGAGCTCATCTGGAGTTCTCAGTTTTTAGGCCTGCTCCTAAAGAATCTTCATTCATTAGTATGCCTGAACTGTTCAGCAAAGAACAAAGAAGAATCTCTTAGCCTCTGAACCCTTGACATGCATGCTAGATACACAGATCACTTTTGTAAAAATAACACCAGTATAGAAACACCACCTGAAAGGGGAAGAAGGGAAAATATTATTTTTCCAGAGTATCTCAGCAGTGAAAAAAATTAATAAAAATAAAAAGCATTATTTAAACCCACAACTCTGGGCTGGTAGAAAAGTTTTCCTTTATGATGCTAGTTTGGTGAGACTTCTTCTTGACTCCTTTTTATACAACGACAGTAATGGGGTGATTCACTCTCAGGTACAGCATTAACGTTAAGTGGGAATAAGTCCTCTAATTACCAAGGTTGCGAGGGGTTACAGGGGGAATCAGTTTTCTTTTGTAGCATACCCAGGCCAATAAGATATATCCCCATCCCCTAGTCCACAGAGCCAAGCAGTGCAGGTACTGTCTAGAGTAGTTTCAAATTGCTCAGAGATCCCAATACTCTAGGTGATAGTATGTATGTCTGGTGAAGTATTTGTGGCCCCAATACTCTAGGTGATACTAGGTCTGGTTAAATCTATGAACTCTGTAGTAGTGTTGGTTTGGCTTCCAAATGACCTAAACATTTAAGGAAATTGAATTTTAGGAATTTAAATTTTTGTCTTGGGATTGTCAAACTTAGGGGGCAAGCCACTGGGCATCTGAGAATGCTGTAGGTGAAACAACCTGTGAGCTTTGTCTGGTTCTGCCTCTGAACCTCTGTCTACCAAGTCACACTGTAATGGCATTGATCAGAAGCGTCCTTGGAGTTGCCATTCCGTGGGTTTTCAGTGATGAAATAGACTACTCAAGCTAGGAGAAAATGTACTTGATCTTTTACTAACCACTTAATGAATCACCGTTTGCGGAACAAACAGACCTAATGATTCAAGTAAAGTTGTCAGGACAAAATATTTTACTTTTACAAAGTAGTATAATTTATACACTTCTTGGCAGATAATACATGAAATGTTATTTCCTCCTAAGGAGGTTGAGGTCATCCTGTCTTTAAAGATACTTTGATTCTTGCTCCCTTACATCTTCCATATAAAACATGGAAGAAATAAAGCTATGCATTCTTTTTATTTGTTATAGATACATACATTGTCTGGACTACTGAATTTGGAAGATTTCTTGTTAGAAAGACCAAATTCTTCTTTTTTACCATCATCATTATCATTAGACTCAGATTCATGTTCTTTATATTGTCTTTGTGTTGACACTTGAAACAAATCAAGGCAGTTGTGTGTATGTGCCTCAGGGGACAGCTAATAATTTGGAAGATACCTTTATCAACACCAACTCTGTACACAAAAGTCATAATTACAAAATTTAGCGGTGGTCATTGTTGGTGCCAAGGAAAACATCTAAAGAAGAGGTACTGGAAATTTCCTATCTCCCTTCTTGACTTTGCTCAAGATTTTGTGTTTAAAAAAAAAAAAACTCCATTGTCTCCCTGGTTATTTCCAATACCTTATTTGCTAAGTCTCTATGAGTCAAGTTCCATGAGTTCCCCTCAGGGAAACAGTGAATTTGGAGCAAGAAAGCACCAGAAATAAGGATGGGCAAACACTTTTTACCTGGCCCTCCCCTCACACCACTAGTATTGGAGCAAACATATTGGAGCAATATGTTTAGGGGAAGCTGGTTCAGCGGCCTCTCTTTACAAATTCATAACACCCTCCAGCCTATCACAGGCTGTGAAAGTGTTGCAGTAAAGACAACTATTTAACTTCTTTTTACTGAAATGTTTTATAAAACCAATCGCTGAACTTTTTGAAGAATGTATTTTGCCATATTTCAGAAAAAGTGTCCTGCAGAATACATCTGAGGAACTTCCAATAGATGCCAAATCCCTTGCTTCATAGGATGGAAGTTGAGCATGATTCACTCTCCTTTTATCTAAGTCACATTAACCCACAAGAACCTTGGGTAAGTAATGAATAATAGGCTTGTGCAGCTGTAAAGAACTTAATCTATCTTTATAAAAGAAAAAAACATCTGAACTCCAGGAAGTTTAATTGATTTACTCAAAGTCTCCAATTAACCATTTTTTGAATCTAGAATCCAGAATTTGCTCACCCTGCTTTCTCCTCCCATCAACAATGTGCTGTTTCCATTATTTGAGGTCACTTTTCTGAAATTACTGTAACTTGCAATTTGCTTTAAGTTGATTTTTTTAAAAAAGTCTCTGCACAGTTGTAACCGTTTTTACAAGCTCTGTCTAACTCACTCTTCAACTTAATGGACCCTCTTCATTCTCTCTTGAAAACATTGTCAACCTGCTTAGTGCCTAAGCAGTTCTCACACTGTGAAGCCATTGTGGAGTGCTTTTGTAGATTCCCTCCAATCTATCAGTGTTAGTCTATCTTGGAAGTATAATTATGATACTTAAATATTACAAAGAATGTTACTGTATGAGTGCATAGGGTCACTTTAAAAAAAAAACTTTACAAAAAGTTGTTTCTTCAATTTGAAAAATTTGCTAAGAATTGGCATCAAAGTAGTTCTGGGTGAGGCAAGCAGAAATGATAGGAAAAAAAAGGAATAAATTTCAGGTTTTGCATTCAGTTTGTTTTGTGTGTGCAAATATAAAGAAAACTAATATTAGAATTTACAGATAATATATTCTGAATGTGGTTCATTATGTTCCAAGAAAGACAAATTGGAATGGCAAGGGATGTATTAAAAAAGAAAAGGTCTTACTCTTTCATGAAAAGTTGGTAAATGAATACACATTTATGTGCTTTAAGTTAAAACTGAATATTTGAGGAAAATATTTTTAAGTGACTATCTAGCCCTTTATAAATAGATAACTACAAGTATAAATATATCAAGCTGTGTAGGGGAATTGTTACACTGTGTCTAAACATTTAAAAATACTTGCTGAAGTGTTAGGAAAATGCCTCATTCTGGTGCCACAGGTTAAATTTTTAACTGCTAGATAATGTGATTTATTTCTGTGGATTTTCTGGGTTCTTTGACCAGTAAAACTAGATTGGAGGATGAAATTATTATCCCAGGTAGGAAGATAGAAAGGGATGTCAAAAGCAGGATAAAAACAGTCTCCATTTGGATGCAGGTATTATAAACACCTTGACTTAAAATTGGGGCCAGACACAGGAACAAAGTCAACACAGTAGAGGCTGTGAGACAGAGCATAGCTTACAAAATTAAGCAGAGAAGAGAGAGTTTGAAGGATGATTCCATAGGAGTATTTGCTTTGAGAAGAGATAAAAACTCTTACTGAGACACCAGAGAACTTTTAATTTTGAATTAAAATATGTGCTTTATTTATTGTTATTGAAAAACCACTGTTCGATATTTATGCCAGTGTTTTGATGATAGAGGATTTTCCGGCTCAGGTGTAGTTCCTGTAGCCCCCCCACCATAGTATATTATGCTCTCACTCCCCATCCTATTCTCATCTCTCCCTCACCCTCTCCTTCCCTGAAAGCTATTGATGATCAGCTTTCAAGGGTTGGTTTTAAAGTTCATCCTTGCCTGACTCTTTGTTTTGTTTTTTTCCTCCTATATTCCACCTAAAAGTGACCATCCAGGATCTCTCTTTCTCTTGCTAGCTTGTTTCACTGAGTACAATACCTTCCAGTTCTGTTCATATTGCTTCAAATGGCACGAACAGTTCTCATTTTTCATTACTGAATAATATTCCACCGTGTGTTTGTACCACATCTTGATCTGCACATCTGTTTTGGGGCACCTAAATTGTTTTCATATCTTGGCTTTTGTAAACGCTGTTGCTATAAATGTATGAGTGCTGTTTCTGCTTTCGTGTTTTGGGGGTAGTTACCTAGAGATGGAATTGCTGAGTCATATAGTAGATCCATTTTTAATCTTTTGAAACCTCTGTAGTGCTTTCCATAGACACTGGGCCAGTCTATATTCAGTGTACTTCTCTTAATTTCCTGGGTTCTTTGACCACCCACTGCATAAAGAAGATAAAAAACTGGAGATCACAGTTTCTGATCCTTTCCAACTAAAAGCACACAGTAAGAAATGTAGAGTTTTCTTTTTGATCCAGTATTAAAAAAGAATACAGCAATTTGATCTAGTCTAGCAATCTATCCTATTCCTTCCATCCTGTCCTATCTAATTAAAAAGTACTGACCATGCACACTTAATCATCTCTTGGTCCCCAGTGCATAGAATGATTGATGCTACTAAAAGGCTCATTTCTCACCTTATCAACTGTTGGAGTCAAAACCCTGATGTTTCGACAATAGAAAAACTCAGATGAGTAGGTCTATGAGTATTCCAGATCTCCTGAATAGCTCCACATAGAATGTCTCCCAGAAAGTGAATGTCTCCCAGAAAGTGACATATTTAGGTAGGATTCACATACTGATTGACCAGGGTGATTGACCATTGGTGGGTGCCAATGGAACCCCTCCTCCCTTGACTGGGGGAATAAGGAAGAGGCAAAGGTCAAGAGAAACTACAGAAATGATGAAAGATCATTTCTACAGAAAGATCAAACTACAGAAATGATTAAAGAACTGGAGGCTGTGGGTGGGGTGTGTAGGTTATAGATGCACTCCCTTTATGACCAAAAGCTATGATAGAGACCTCAGGTGTCAGCAACTATAGACAGCAATTAGGGACTGAATGTCAGGCAGGTGTTGCTATGAAGAGGAGAGAAAGCTGTTGCTCGAAGATCAGTGAGGGTGGCCTGGAGGAGGCTGTCCTGACCTGAATGCTGGGTGAGCTTCCTGGTATAACGAAATCATATCTAGAGGGATCAAATATTTATCTAAAAGAGACAACCTTGCTGGAGTGACTGTTACTGCCATGACACTAGTATTTGAAGTTTATGTTCTAGATTTAAGCCTGATATACCTACAGTGAAAGAACTTTTGGTGTATGAAAACATTATGCAGTTATTATTGCTATTTTTAACATTTATTCAGTGCCAATGTTCTAGACCTTGTACTGAACACTGAATCAGACATAATTCCCTGTTCATTTGGCTCACAGGCAAAGATGAGGGGAACATAATATACAGAGAGACAGTGTGATGGGGAAAGGGATATATGTGTGATGATAAATATGACATATTTTGGAAATATAAATGATCTCATGATGTATTATTTAACAATAAGTGCAATACTGGACAAAAACTGTACTCATCATTGGTTAAACTCTTGAAAATAGTGTGTAATATAGAATATTTCTCTTAACTCTAACTGGCTGTGATTCAGTATCATCAATGGTACCCTTAAAAATGGTTTTTGGCCCCACTTCTGAAAACCTGGGGCTAGGCCTGGCCATCTGTATTTTTGAATGTTCCCACAGAGGTTCTTCTGTGTAGCTTCAGTTGGTAGTCACTGCCATGGGTTATATGTCAGCTATTTTTTTAATGTAAATAAAAAATAATTGCTCATCTGCGGAGGTGAGAAAGAGATCACCAGGACTCACAAGAATGTTTTCTCACTGAAAGAATATTCTTAAACATGAAAATATTAGCATAAAACAGCCAATTGTGAATTAATAACAGCCTGCTTTTAATATTTCATGTGATTATCAGAAAAAGAAAAACATGGAGCCATCCCAAGTCTGGGTAATAGCTGGGGTTGGGGAGCTCTCAAAAGCCAACCTGTGCTTGCACGTTGGCATATGAGAATGTGCCATCACATTGTCCACAGCCAAGAAGTGAAACCATTTCAAGTCACACCCAGGTTTGAAATTCAACAATCATTTCCATCAGTCAAAATTGCATGATTGAAAACCTGACAAACTTTCCATCAGTCAAAATTGCATGATTGAAAACCTCATTTTCCTAAAGCCAGCTAGCCCTGTCCCTTTTACCTATATAAGCACATCCCCTCGGAGCTCTTGGGCCCTTGAGTTCAGGTGTTCCTTCCGTTTATCTTCTGTATATCCTTCATATAGCTCCTGAAGTGCTACTAAGACATGAGAGTTGTAGCTATCTTGGTTGACATCTGTATTAATTGGAGCACACTTTCAATGAGCTATGTGAAAAATGATAAATTTATCAAAATATGTTTGAAGTATCATGCTAGGGGTGACCTAATCCTAAATTGCAGATAATAATGTTACAATGCAATAACAGGCACTTAAAGATGCTTAAACAGGAGCAAATGTAAGTCCCTCTTTGACTTTTCATGCCGGTGGCAAGATCTAGTTGGCTAGCCTGAGTTGCTGCAACCAGTAAGCATAAGACATACTACCTGAAAATATGGTGGTAGTGTTTGGGAACACAAATTAGAAAAAAAATATTTTTTCTCTGCACTGGAAAATATAAGGGTAAAATATAATCCGGTACTTAAAATCACCCAGGTACTTATTGTCATGACAGACTTTTGCTACAAAAGGCCAAGGTGACAAGGTAGTTCTTGTTCTAATCAATTTAAATTAATTCCCAAGATTTTTCTAATTGAGATTTTCAGTACTAGGCACAAAAGACTTGCCTGTCACGACAAGCAGGTTTTTAGCATGTAAATTATCTTACTTGAGACACAAGATTACATAAAACAAATGACTGGGTAGTGTTAGGAATCAGGGAACATTAGAGTTAAAGGAAGAAGGAGGCTAGTGAAGAGAAGCAGGGTCTCTATTAGAGAAAGGAACCTGGGAGGGCAATGTCCAGAGATAGGAATTGCACACATGAGTCAGTGCAGTGTCCTTTTATATGTTTTTCTTCTGGCTCCAAAGTGGGGGAGTTTGGTCAGGTGGGGATGGGGAGAGGCATGACCTATGGAGTTTTCTGATAATGTCTGAGTCAACCCAGGGAATGAGGACTAAGGTAATTGGTGTGAACAGGAAGGTATTCAAGCTTGTTTGTGGAGTGATATCTTCCTTTCAGGTAAAAAATGAAGTTTCAATCCTTAACCAGTAATACTTTCACTCTGTACTTTTGTATCAAAATAACATCATTGGTTATATCACCTTTACTGCAATTGTAATTGTAATAGATCAACCTGTCTAGTGGTGAGGCCAAGAACCCAGGATAATACAAATTTGCTGATATTACTTATTATAATTTTTTTTCCTTATTAACTGGTGATTTGATAATTACTTTTAATTTTCTGACATAGTGGTTGAATAAAAAAGAGAATATTTGAACTAAAACTTTATAGATTTCTCTTTCCCTTGGTTCTTCCAGTAAACATTACTAATAGCTCATAAACCATTCAGCCCCAGCTGTTCCATTGCTGTGTATTGTATGCTGAAGGCATGCAGTTACTGTTGACTCCCTGCATTGAGAGCCACCTATGTAGCTTTGCTTTTCTAATATGCTAAAATATGATCAGTTATACTGCATTAGCAATTGCTATTTCACACATAATTTTCTCTTGTCTAGATATCTCACTGTGGAATGTTCAACCAGTTTTGTGTTTTCTAGCAGAAATATACATTTTCCTTCTATTTTTAAGCAAATTTAGAATTATATAAATGGACTACAATTTTCTTGATTTACCAAAACTTTTGATGGTTTGATGTGACATGATTAGGAATGAACTTTTAATAATACATGATCAAAAAGTCATCACTTACTATTTTTTCATTAAAAGTTTTTACAAGTAGTTGACCTACCGAAACTAATGTGTGCTGTCAGCTATCTAGCATTCCTAGTTCATATAAAGAATAATTAAAACATCTTTCCATGGGCCATGTGGTGTACTATCATATCACTATTCAAATGCTAACGGGTCATAAAAGCAGTAATTTGGATATGTTATATATTATCCGAATAGCTTTCTCCCCCATACCACACCATTCAAAAACATGAAAATGGAATATATACTGGTAGTATCTATGCTGGTATTATGAGAATAAGAATGAGAATAAATGGCAGGATGAGAATAAATATAGAGAAATTTAATGATTTAAGACAAGGCATGGAGGGTGGGGTTGTAAATTAAAAAAAAAAAATGAAGTAGTTCCAGATCAAAACTTTTCATCCATTAAAACCTGCTGCTTCCTATAGGCCAAATTCAAATTGGATAACCACTTAGAGCAAAACGTATTTGGATAAGTGTCCTCAGGTGGATTAAAGTTTTACTGTTTTTTTAGTGGACTCTGGAGCAATTAAAAGTCTCTAAATGACTGCTTGGAATAAGGACAGCACTGGTGATTAGGATGCACTCCATCTGCTAGTGGCTGCCTTTGTAGCATTGGGGGCTGTTGATTATGAAGCTGTATTTGCAGTAAGCTTCAATGGAGTGACTCACCTCCTCTCATGGATGGAAATAAAGGACTGAGAAGGGATATCTCATTTTCTAAATATATGAAAAATTTGAAAATTAGAATAGGAATCTTTCTGATGTCATTGATAGCCTTTAAAAAAAACTCTGAATGCTAATAAAAAGACTGGGCGGAGATGGGAGAAAACTTGTATAAAATCTGCAAGGATGATAGCTTGCTGGGAATGAGAATCATAGCTCTAATTCTGGTGTTGGCCCATGAATTGCTTGAGGATAAGAGTTTAATTTATCCAGAATTGAGAAAATCCAGTTTTATTAGGTGAGTACAAAGAGAACAAATATGTACCTTCTATTAGCAAGTTTTATATGGTAAATGCCTATTAGGTAAACCTGTTTTCTCTCTGGAGACAAAAAGGCTTATTGAGCACCTACTTTGAGCCATATTTGGGACACATTCATAGCATTCCATATGCTGCACAGGCCTTTAGGAGGAATACTGATCTTAAATATATTTGACTATTCCTAGCATGATTTTTTATCTATTAGCAGTATAGTATTTCATAAATATTTGAACTAAATTGATTTTTCATAAATTCAGAAAAAAAAGCTTTTCCTATGATGGCAGGTGAAAGGGATGAAAGATAGTAATTATGCAAAGAAGTGCAAGATTGGATCCTTATTAAATACAAGTTTTTTCCTCCCTCTCCCTGAATTTTTCTTCATTTTATATCAATATAAAGAGAAATTAATATAGACTTTGAGTAGATGAAGTAGAATGCTTAGTCTATAACTAGGAGATTGTTGCTCACATTCGAGACATTCAATGACAAGAGTCTTGCTTGTTGTGACGCAAAGAGTGACAGGGTTTTTCAAGGCTAAGCGAGTAATCCTGCTAGGAAATTACATACTTTTTCAACCCTATATAGCATGGCCATCCAAATCAGGTTCCTAATGAGATGATTGATGGCTCCTCTGTGAAACATTTAGCAGGAATTGAAATAAATCCTGATTTCTTTTATTGAATCACAACAATACCCCCTCCTCTCCCCTCTTGCAGCTGGGTTGCCAAGAAAATAATTGATAACATCTACTTAGCTGCTACAGGCTCAGCATGATGCCAGAGGATGAAAATTTCCTTAATGTTCCATCAGTGGATGGTGATAAAAGGTCAATGAAGCATTTGTCCAAAAGTGGATGTCTGGCCCTGCAGCATCAACACACTGGAAGACTTGCTAGAATACAGATTCTCAGGTTTTGGGAATATTGAATCAAACCAAAGAAGTGCTTCATGTGATTCTGATTTAAATATCAGATTTGATATTTGATTTGAAAACACCAATCTGATATTTAACATTCCAATGAACACAAAAGGCTTACTCTTAGGCTTACTCAGAAAATAAAGGTGACCTTATGCATTAATACTTTCTTTGTAGAGATCTTAATTTTAAACTAAAATTAAGTTCCTTGTATTCCCAGCATCTCTAATGCCTGATGTGATCTGTTACTTCAAGTGCAGCAACTTCAATTAATAGTAACTGTTATCAGAGCATCTATTCCCTGCAAAGACCATGCTGAGGTGCCTGAGTCCAGACAGTTCTTTTCTTCCAGTGTTTCACAATCTGCTGGGGTATTTAAATATATAATAATGTACGGTGCACTATAAGCACCCCTCAGAAGTGCAAAGTGAGGGCTGAGACTCAAAGAGAAGCTCTTGCTGTGGTTGGTGTATCCTCAGGAGCTTGGTCAAACCCAGGCCTTTGCTCCATCTGTGTCAGGATACCTGAGTTTGATCATGCCAAGCCAAGACCAGTCCTCTTTCTGTGCCTTTGTTTCCTACTAAAATAATCTTGAGGTGGGCCTAGAACAATCATTTGAAAATGACCCTTGCTGATTTTGAGGGGTTGGGAGTTGGGGGGAAACCAAATTAGTGTAACTCTGTGCCCTTCAGCAGAAAAGTAACTAGTTTTTCTGTTTTTACATCAGGTGCCATGTAGACTTTTGTTTGGAAAAACAATTTCAGAGCTTATGATAAAGCTAATCTCTGTGGTAGATGATTTCAGGTTTGCTTCTTACTTTCTGGTTCTAGAGTCCCTACCTCATAAGCTTCTAGAAGGAGTCATTTGTAGGAGATTCCTTATATTCTTGGAGAAAGTTGTTATGGAACTAGAAGGTAAATGATGCTATTTCTATGTAGCACAGCTTCTGTTTGTCACTCAAAGTGACACAAAAATAGTGAATTCCTGATTTTTTTTAAGAGGCATATAATTACCTTTCCTACTTTCTATGCAGTTTAAGAACCAAACGTTTTTTTTTAATGGCAGAATTGAAATACAGACTGTTTTGTACTTTAACCAAAATTTCAAAATAGATCAAAATTTCAACTGAAAGAAGTCTCTTATAGTTCAAGTTTTCATTATTATTGCTCCTTAAATCAAATTCCACTCTTCAGTTAGTCTTTTATTTACAAAAATAGAGTGTCTGAAATTATGTTCTCTCTACTTTACTACCATATGTTGTGCTAGTTTAAAAAACATTACTATAAACCCCCTTAACATAAACCAAGAAAATAGTACTCAAGTGAGTGACAATTGGGAAACCCTTAACTAGTCCAAACTGGACTGAAAACTGCTGTTCCTCTTTTAAAGCACCTTACCATCTCAGCCTTAATTAATACCCCTTACACTGGGCATGGTGGAGCGTGTCTGTAAATGGCAACCTAGAAAGCCATGGCCAGGGGCCAGGGATCGTGATTGGAGTCCCACCTGGGGCAACATAACGAGACCTAGTTCCAAAAAAATAGCTGGGCGTGGTGGCGCACACCTATAATCCCAGCTACCTGGGAAGCTGATGCTGGGGATCGCTTGAGTTCGTGGTATCCTGGACAACGTGAGCCTGAGGTTCCACTGGCAAAAATAGCGAGACCTAGTCTCAAAACATAAAACAAAACCCTTCCATTGATCATGTGGTTTATTTTTAAAGAAGGGAGTTTTAATGGTTTATTATAAACATGTAATAAGCTCAGCTATGGCAATTATGTACAAGAATAACTGAGAATAAAGAAAGCACACTGACTGAGTTTCTGTCAGAGACATTTTAAAGTGAACTTCATGGAGATTTAAAGAAATGGGTGACCGGGTGAATACAATGGCAGTCCCTGAACCATGCATAGCTCAAGGAATGAAGAGCTCAATCCTGAACTAAGATGGCAAGCAAAAGATGAAAAAGGGGCAGAGTGAACTGGAAAGGAAAAAAGAAACAAAGTTTGAAACTGCTAACTGCAACTGAAAAAGACATTGGAGAATCAAATTCCATACATAGGATGTGATTGATCTGTTCCTGGAAATTCTTTTGTAAACTTGGAGAGTTTCAAACTCAATTAAGCCTTAATTTTTGAACACAATGATCCAGAAAGGAAGAAAAGATAAAACAAGGAAAATGATGTACCACCCAAGAACAAGCTATTTATGAAATATAAGTTATATTTGGATGCAAATATTGCAAGTTCTCTCTGTTGGAAGAGTCTTTTATGACGCTATTCTGCTGCCTTTATTAAACAATAGTGATTTCTGTCAAGTATTAGATATTAGATGAGAACAAAATCAATGAAAACAGAATGTCTTATTCGTTCCTATAGCAAGATGTCCAACAGCCTGTAGAAACAGATACTACACTAACCCATATCATCCTTGCACAAGTGAGCTAACTGCCCAGCACAGTGGCTCGTGCCTGTAAGCTTCAGCCTATGAAGTGTCTGGGGCTAGGGGTTCTGCAGTTCGAGTCCCGCTTGGGGAAACACAGAGAGACCTAGTCCCAAAAAATAGCTAGGCGTAGTGGCGCACGCCTGTAATCCCAGCTACCTGGGAAGCTGAGGCTGGGTATTGCTTGAGTCTGTGGTACCCTGGGCAACGTGAGCCTGCGCTTCCATGGGCAAAAAGAGCGAGACCTGGTCTCAAACAAAACAAAACAAAACAAAACAAGTGAGCTAACTGAAACTCCTCCAAAATATCCATAGATTGCTGGGCACGGTGGCTCATGCCTGTAAGCTTCAGCCTATGAAGCAGCAGGGGCTAGGGATCGCGGTTCGAGTCCTGCCTGGGGCCCATTTTTGCCCTGTGTTTCCCCGGGCAAAAATAGCAAGATCTAGTCTCAAAAAAATAAATAAATAAAAGAAATATCCATAGATTTATGGTCAAATATCAAGAGCTTGAATGTGCACTCTGTGCCGTCTGCAACAGACTATGTCCAACTTATTGGAACCTGTCTGGTGCTAAATAGTCCAAGGACAGGGATGCTGTATGAGAGACACCCACAGTCACAGTCACACCAGCCAAATATGTTCACGTGCCTATGCCTTCCCAGAGAATAGAGGAGCATATGGAAAGCTTGGGCTCTGTGCCATCTATCAAGAGTGGGCAGGGCTGCATATGCAATCACAACTGGCACCAATGCTTGGGAGATTATTTCTAAAGTGAGGGGTCTCCTGGCCTTAGATAAGAATAGTTTTCAACTGGGCATTGTGAGAAGTCATACAACAAACAACTTTTCCACTCCTCAGATCTATTCAGACCTCTCATCAGTTAACCTATATGATCTTGAGGGAGAACATCTTTACTCATTGTTCAATTTACACTGAGATTGAATTCATTTACACACAATATCATTATTATTGTAACTAATATTTTTGGAATTTCTAGGCAATAATTTTTTTATGGTCCAGCACAGAGCAGTATCTTCATCAATGAAATCAAGACCTATGTATCAATCTCTTCCATTTCTACTTGTGCCTTTAACTAGTAAGATATGAAAATGGCATTGGGAATTATTTTTTTAGGAAAAATGGAATTTTGAACTTTCTAGCATTTTCCTTTATCACCCTGTCTCTTAACTTGAGCCAACATCTATAAATGACCAAATGAAACCATACAAAACAAAAAAGTTAGCATGATCACCTGATATAAAGATGTGGTAGTTTTTCCAGCCCTGATCCTGGATGCAGCAGCTGCCACAGTGTTGATGCCCAAGAAGAACCAGATTGCTATCTACGAACTCCTTTTGAAGGAGGGAGTGACAGTGGCCAAGAAGGATGTCCACATGCCAAAACATCCTGAACTGGCAGACAAGAATGTGAGCCTGCTAGACTAACTTGAGGGGAAGCCGACAGAGACACCTACAGGCGGAGTGCTGTGATCCCTGGTGCAGATAAGAAAGCCAAGGTTGGGGCTGGGTCAGCAACTGACTTCCAGTTTTTTTGTTTTGTTTTGTTTTTATTTCCAGTTTAGAGGAGGATTTGGTCATGGATGTGGTCAACCGCATCAGTAATGTTGGGAATTGTTTTGTGATAAATAAACTTGTAGTCAGAAAAAAAATAGATGTGGTAATGTTTGATCTTAGGAGGATGCAGAGTGGTTTCTGTTAAAAATGTATTCAAAGTAATCACTATGCACTATGAAATTCCTGAATTAATTTCTCCATAGCATCTATCAAGAGTTTGGGTACTTACTGATCAGGATGCACCAAGAATAAACTTCTGTCTAGATGTCCCATTCATGTTTTTCAAAAACTCACTAAATCCTGTTGAGAATTCTATACCATAGAGATGATTATTTCCCCCTAGTACACATGAGGGACGTTTAGCACAAAGAAAGTAACTTATCCCAAGTAATAAACATGATGGTAAGTGTTAGGGCTCAGGATGGCAGTGAAGGGTGGTTGACTCCGAATTCTTCATTAGGTTTCACTGCCTCCTGCCTAATCAAGGAGCTGATGCTTTGGGATGTAGGGAACTAGTTGGTCACTCAAGTAGGGAATATGAATGGAGGAAATGGCGAGAAAGGTAGGAAAAAACACCACAGAGGCTGGAGCATTCTCTGTTTCACATACCCTAGTTAATTTCCCAGGAAGTGACTGCAATGCCCACTAGAGAGGTCAGGGTTTTGCATTGGCAGCTGAAAGACCCATGGAAATAGGCAGAAGATTCCTATGTCCCAACACTGAAGAAGAACTGGATGAATGTAGAGAGCAATCTGTGAGTGATGGCTTCAGACCAAGAAGCCCAGGGGCTATTTCTCACTAAATTTTGTTTTTTTTTTCTGCATGTCTTTATTTATGAGTCACCTAAAACATGGCATATTTTATTACATGTTAGAGAGTAACAAATCATATTAATATTTTAAATGTGGAAGTGTGTGCTATTAGACATATATCTGGCTAGTATCAAGGATTTGCCCCAGTTAACTGTCACTTACTACTAAATAAATTGAAGCATACTTGAGATGGCTTAATTTTGACAATGGGTGAGAAAAATTTCTTGGGTTTTAATACAGTGTAATGCAAGTATGGATATGTAGCAGATACTCTATGAGAGCTATATAATTATACTAAACTTGTTGACATAATGAAAAATCAGTACTTGTTTTATAAGAAAGTCAGTACCTGGAAAAAAGGGAAAAATGCTGGATCAAAACATTTAAGTAAACAAACAACACCGTTTCCCTCTGAGGGCACGTGTAATGGCGGTGGTAGTAGGGTTGTGGGAAGGAGGTAAAGTTTTGAAGGGCTTGCTTCCCACTTTCCGATCCACAAATGTTACTAAAAGGAAAGGAAATGATTCTGCAGGTTTCCTTATGTCTGATGATAGAGCTAAGGGAGCTGGTAGAGAAGGATGTGGTAGGATATTAACATTCTGAAGGATAAAGATACTGCTTGCACATTTGCATTCCTTTGGTTCTTCATAATTATCTCTATTCAAGCTGAGTTGTGAAACATCCCCTACCTGTTATTACCGGGCTCGTGGACTAGCTGTATGCTTTGTTGTTGTTGTTTTAATATCCTGTCTGTTGCTATGAAAACTGAGCATTCTGGGCTAAGATTTGAAGAACATCAGCTGACTACAGTAGAAATCAACACACATAATAATAATTTTGAATGAATGAATCTCTGCTCAGTAAGTTGTTCCACTGATCTGAGCCCCAATTTTTTTGATGTAAAGGTTTTTATAGATTTTTTCAGGTTTTCTTTAGCCTCTAACAGGTGGGAAGTGGCTGACAATTAGCCAACTACAGACATTCAAGGAGTGTAAGTGACAAAATGACATTCCTGGACTGTATCATATAACTTTCAACTCATAGAACTAAAGTTGAGAGTAAGACAAATATGTTTATGGAGGCTTCCTGTACAAGTTCTACTTGATGAAAGAGTGATTTCTATATTTTTTACAGGTTGTCCCATGGAATGGCATTCTGAGTAGAGACCACCCTTCTAGATGGATGAGGCAGTAAGAAAATGTGGGAGGAGGGGAGCCTGGAGGTTGTCTGTTGAATAGCGGCATCAGTGAAGGAACTAGGGTGCTGGTAGCAGAGGACTGAAAAGGAAGGGGAAGATGGAAAGAAATACTGTGAAACTGAATTGAGGAGGAAGGCAAAGTTCAGGAAAGAAGTTGCAAGTTCTTTCAAGACCATCTCAGGAGCCAATCTGCCATGTAGGCTCTAGGGGTTACTAGGAGTTATGCATAATGTTGATATAAAGCGATGGGCAAATGTTTCAGTAATTTGTGACATGCACAACCCAATGAGTTTTGCTAAAATAACATACATACAGATCAAAGATTCAGAATGTAGATCTAGTTGGTCAACAAGAAAGATTGGCAAAGATCTTGATCTTCCTCCAGTATTCAGTTTTGTAGGCATCTTGAATGATTTTAATCTCCCTGGGACCTGGGCCTGAAATATGCACATCTCACATCATTAATTTTGTTTGAAGGTCACTGCCAGCAAATCTGTATCAATTACTTGGCAGTTAAGGGCACCCGATATTATTACTGATGTTACTAAGTTTTCATGAGCAAGGGTAGTTCATCACCAAAGCACAAGGCATCAATGGTAGACAGTAGAGATTCATGGTAAGCTTAACTAGATAGATGTGACTAGATTGTGAATAACAAACATTTCAATTTTCTGGATTGATAATCGGGAACTACTAATGAGTTTTACACAAAGGAGTACCACAGTTACCATATTAATATTGTAAGCAGTAGAAAAATGGATCCAGCAAAGCAGGACCCTTGAGTGAGGCCATCAACTAGGAACCTACTGACATGTGCTCCATATGAGATGATATGACTCTAATAGCCAGTGATTGAAAGTTATGATATTCCAAGTACTGTGCTAGACAAAGCACTTAACCTATTACTTCACTCATTCCTTATAGCAATGCTGCTGTGGTATCAAATTTGCATTTTAAAGAGCAAATAGAGACTCAGAACTTAGGGCACTGCCTAAAGCCAAATAATGAGTACATGACACCAGCTTTGACCAAAGATCTGTGTGATTTCAAATCTGTGCTCTTAAGCAATAAACTAAGAAAATGACAATCATAAGGGAAAACTAGTGCAAGAAACACCATGAAATAGAGAGCACTCTGTTAGATAAAGCTGCCAGGGAGGTGAGAGTTATCATCTAGATGGATTTTCTACAGATATTACATCAATCATCTTGAATGTAAGATTTTAGAAATGCTATGAGGCAGAACCAGCAGGATGGAATAGATCTGACATGCTAGTTGCACTCTCTCTCTCTGATGTATTATAAACCATGTTTCCAATTCACTTACTAAAACCATGGTGGTCCACTTCCAAGTTTTCTCCCTTCCCTCTGCCCACTTAGAAACTCAGTGTGTGTCCCATTATCTTTCCAGAGTATATTTATTGCTGCCTCTTCCTTTTCTCATCCTTCAATTGTGCTTAATAGCTGTGAGATAAATATAGCTCTGTTGTAATGTAATGGTTTGTACTGGACTTTGAGTTAGAACTAACTTTCAGTTACCTCTCTCCCATCCCATTCTACCCCATCCAAGGGTATACAGAGAGATATGATGTATATAATATACTGATGGAAAAGATCTGGTCCAGGAGATAGCAATAGTCACATCTTGTTCTAGGGAAACTATCACCTGTCACTTGTTTTCCTTTTTAAGTAATTTCCCTAACTGTTGACTGCAACATTCTGACTCATACAGGTAATTTTATGTTTGTTTTCTACATTCTTCTGTGAAACTTTCAGTTCTGATAACCGTTACAGAGAATTATTAATTTTAGTCTTTTCAACAACCTCCCTAAGCATCAAAGCTACAACTTGTTTAGAAAGCTGTAGTTCTGTTACATTTTTAATTGCTACATGGCAAAAGGGATGGTTTAACTCCACATTATACTGATGTAACTTGGGATGATTCTATAGCTCGACAGAGGTGGAAAATGTGTCTGGGCGGCATTCCTCCATGAGTCACACATGTAAAGACTGAAAATTAAGAGAGACCCAGATATCTGGTTTCCTATTGTAGCCTTATCTGGGTAATATTGAGCAACATAATTCAATATTCTGAACTGCAGTTTCCACAACTGTGAAATGGAAAGACTGCTTGAAACAAAGTGATGTGAGAATGTATTTGAGGGCAAGAGAGAGAAATGGATATATGTGTACATGTGTGCAAACGTGGCTTTTCTGTGCAGGATAGTAAAATCAACACAAAAAGAAAGAAACACAAAAGAAATAGTGTCTACATATAGTGTCTACAATTCCCACACTGAACAGAAAGCATGTGTGGTGGAAAGAATATGAAGGTTAAGGTCATAAGATGCAGATAGGGAGTCTGGTTATAACAGTTTCACAATTTTATTAAATATGGCATTTCTTAAGGGTCATCAGAGAACATAAGCAGTGTTGCAAGTCAATTATCTAGGTTACGGAGTCAGTCACCTCATTACCTAGCTGCTGAACCTTGCCAGGGAGTTCTCTGCATGTAAATAAGTCACCTGTATCAGTAGTTGTCATTAACTGTAATAAAATCCTACTATGATTTGATGAGTGTAGGTGCTGGGGGCCCTACAAGGTGATGGGTTCTAGATCTCACATGAGTAGTCTATGGAGTTGTATGACTTTGGAAACAAAGACATCATATTTTTGCCTTTGCTTGTTTCCCCTGTCTTTGGGTCACTCTGTATGATCTCTAAGATCTGCTCCTGAGTGGTAAACGGGAACTCAAAATATATTATTCCAAAGTAAAGTGATCCAATAGTGTTTATTTATTTCTGTTGTATTTCTATGTTCATTTCTATTACATTTATATCTAATAACAACTTCATGGGATTTTTATTTGAATTTTAAGATCCCAAAGAACATACCGTGTGCAAATACGGAAATTTTATTCTGCACAACCCAGTGTCTCCACCACGCCCTAATAGTAGTGTGTCTCTGCTAATATATTCTTATTTACCTCTAACGTGGACAGGAAGATTGATGCCTGGCTTTAACCCTGAGCAGTCACTTTCAGTCTTAAGCCTTAGGATGCCCTGGCCCCTCTTGTTACAGTCCAGATCTACCTAGATCAGTATAGCTAGAATTTTGACTTGTTCTTTTAGGGCTAATGTGTCAGAGGAAAATTACATTTATAAAATAACTTTCTTTAGTATAAGAATTTTAGCCAGAGCATTTAAGGAGTTTATACCTAAGTCAAACAGTTTGTTTTAAAAGCTAAAGATATAAAACCAATAAAACTCAAGTTGCTCTAATACATCACTTAATTTAAGGACAAAACAACCAAAGAAATTCTTGATCAGAGTATCTGACTGTCTTCAAGTCAAAGACCAAAGATGATTCCCACCACCAAAGGAAACACAAAAGCCAATTCTGTGTGATTCAACTTGAATGGGAGAAATCAAACCAGTGTTCCTGAATTGCCTTGCTATTGACATTTTGGGACACATAGTTGTTTTCTGTGGGAACTGTGGCAGGGTTGGGTTTGTAGGCTATTTAGCGGTATCTCTGGCTTCTACTCAATAGATGGGTACATTTCTTAACTCCCCTTGGGGTTTTTTTCGTCAAGAATGACCATTCTTGACGAAAAAAAATCTGGAGCAATAGCTTCTTGGAGAAATAGCTTCCCTGAAATGTCCAGAGCAGTAACTGGGAAAATATTGGATGATATTGAAATGCCTTATCATGTCAGAACAGAAAAGTCAAAATACAGTAGCGACATATGAAACTGACATACAAACTTCCTTCAGGGTGCTCCCTCTGACTACATGTAGGACTATCAGAAACTTTGAGCAGAAAAAAAATTATTGGTTGAAATGGAATACAGTTCATACAAATGAAAAAGACAAAACACTTTCTTATTATAGACCATGAACTAGAGAATACAGATAGGAGAATCAGTCCATGTATCTTACTGTATCTGTATCTTACTGATTCAGGCAAATATAATCAATGGATATGAAAGGAGGGCAACAGTGGATGAGTAACAGTAGTTTTCACTTCAGAAAGTCACTGGTTTGACTGATGATCATATGACCATATAATAAAATTCTGGAATAAATACTTTTATTAAAATATTAAAGCAATTCTAAATTGTGGTATGTTCCAGATTTAAATGAACATATATAATTATACCTGTCAGCATTAATGCCTGGAAAAATAAATATTTTTAAGTGAACTGAAGGAATGATGTGTGATATGTGTGATGTATGATCACTGTATGAGAGTAAGAACTATACATGTGCCTTTGTGACATTGGGGTGAAAGCTGCCAGCTGGAATTTTCTTAGTGTAAATACATTTTTATCATATTATCACACTAAGTTTTTAGTATTAGGTCTTCAGTTATGCATATGATTTTGAGTTTGGATACTAAAAAGTGAAATATTTGTTCTGTAATTTCCCCTAAGGAAATTGTTGTTCCGTATCTTTTCAGAAAAACAAGTCTACTTATTAAAACTCAGCACTTGTTTAGATGACATGTTTTCTTGTGGTTCTGCATTTTGTTTCTCTTTCTTGTGTTTTGGTCTTTGACTTGAAGACAGGTAGAAATTGAATTATTCCTTTATATCTGCTGACTTAATATGAAGTACAAGAGAGTAAATTGATAAGGGAACCAGCAAGTGAACTTGCTATTAGTTATAAAATATACACTGTATATTATATTAGTGTTATGATAGAGTCATTTAGGTTTTTGTTGATGTGAACACCAATAAAATGTTCTTACAATTTCACAGAGCTGAGATGATTGAACTTGCTAACTAATCACATAAAACGAAAGACCTGGGACACTGCCCTGTTTAGGGATTTCATGGCCACTAGCAGTTCTCTATACTCTCTGTAGTTAACTGCAAACACACACTTTTTTCCTTTTTAGGGAGTTTATTTAGCTTGTGGAACAAAATCTTTGACAGTCCCCTTTGGCTATTAATCACTGGCATGTGGATACAGCCAAGTCTTTTTTTTTTTTTTCCCTTGGAGGAACATTTGAGCAGAGATGTATTCCTCACATCAGTCATCATGCTGCAAGTTTATTATGCCTTTGGAAGAGGCCTTTGGAAAAGAGTTTGTAATGAAGTGGTCCAGTGAATTGATTATTTTTATCAAAGACAAGAGAAGAACTTCATAACCACCACCACAACCACCAACCACCATGGATGCTGATGATAGTTGGCTTGTATAGCTTATGAAGTGCCAGACATGGTTCCAAGTAAATCAGATATATTAACTCCTTTAATATGGACAACAACAGCAGAGATTCGCTGTAATATTCCCCACCTTCAAATGAAGGACTTGAGCTCTGTAGAATTTACTTGGTCAAAGTCCAAAAGCTGGTAGTGATAATGCCAGAACTACAGGTAGGCAGCTAGCCCCACAGCCATGGACCTTTACCTACTGTGCCAAATTTATATGTCATGATTCCCACGTGCAATTTTCTTCTCTTGCCTTTTAGGATGACTTCATTTTTAGATAAAAGAAACATAAAAAGAAAGCAGAGGTACCCTTTTGATCAAATTACTCTAAACTAAGACTTCTGAGTTTGAGCTTATCAAGGTATAGATATCATCCTTAAAGATTTGTAGATAAATTTGCAGTGAGTAAAGCTGACAAAGCAATTCCCACAGTGCTGTCTGTCCAACAATGGCTTCATCTGAGTCAGACCATAAGGCTCAGGGTGGTGGCTGATCTAAGTTAAAGGTGCATTTGTGGTTTCCTGCTGCCTGCCAGCATTAATGGTGTATTGGGAAGTGCCCTCAAAACCCCCTCCTCCAAGTACAACATTCAAAGACAAAGATACACCCCAGTGCCTCATTTAGAGCCACATCCCAGTACCACTCACTCTTAGATGTATGCCCCGAGGGAAAATGAATCCATAAAAACATATTTACTTCTCTGATATGTATATTTTGGCAGAAAATTCATTTCTCTTTGCTGAACTTTAAATTCTATGCTGTGGCTTTTGTTTTCTACCCATGAGAAAAACATCCTTATTGTATTCATCAAGATTCTCACCATAGGGAGGTTTTTAGCTGCTGGTAAGGAAGGCTTACTCAGGACCTGGAGTATGACATGTCTGTGAATCTATAGAAGGCACATGAGAGAGACCCAGGTAACAAGGAACAGAAAGGTGCAGGGGGACATATATGGCACAGCTTTGAAGGATATGGAATGCCTTCCATTAGTTGAGACTCTGGAACTCAGGTTCCAGTCTTCTCAGGAAGGTGGGACTGAGTTTTGAGGCTAATGACACTGAAATGTGGGCAGGGGTGAGTATTATCTGAATTCAGCTGAAACCTTTTGTTCTTTAGGACCTTAGATGTATAGTGGAAGATTGGCAGAGGGGATCAAAGACTGACAAAAAACTAACATCTATGGATGACCAAATAAGTGCAGATGAGGAAGAGAGCATATAGAAATGTCAATTATCTTAAACCAAATAGAGAAAAAAGGAGAAAATTTCCAGTATTAATGGAATGCAAGAAGGGTGCCAATTTGGATATGCATTTAAATTTATGACTGTATCCTGAAGTCTTAAAGTCAAAATTGTGTTTTGTTCTTTTTTGTTTTTTCACATAGAAGAAATGTATAGATACTATAGGAAAATTAGAAAATGCTATTCATCAGAACAAAACCCAATGAATTTATAATGCCACCATGTGAAGATGTCATGTCACACATTGTTATCCTTTTTAATATCTCAATTCCTATTTTGCCAGTACTTTTCCCGGTAACAACTGCCTTGACCTTGACATGATAACACACACAGGCAGTTCTGGATATCTTTATATTATACAAGATTATATCTAGACAAGTACAACTAGATATTCAGTCAAGCCTCTAGTGTTGACTAGTTAGCTTTTTCTTTTAAAAACACTCATTCTCCAAGTGTCTGTGCAAGTCTGTATTTTTCTTAGCAGGCATTCCCCAGAAGTGGAATTACTGCACCAAGTAGATGTAAAACTTCCCAAAGTCTGTAATCTTGTAGAGAGCATGATTAGCAGATCACTCCATGGAAAGGTTGTGAGTGTCTGGATGTTCCCTGGTCAGTTCTAGGTGTTATCTTAAAGAAAGAAACAAACAAAAACACATACCAAGTAAACCTTGCCAATCCAATATGTGTGAAAAGGGTTTTTTTTTAACCTTAATTAATACTTACTTGATTTTTAATGAGGATAGTATTTTATACATTTTATGGATCACAGGCACCCCTTCTTTTTTGAAAAGTCTGCTGCAAACCCCTCATCCTACTGATGTGCAGTAAGTTGTTGTAATGACAATAACAGTAAAGCTTGTGGGGCAGTTACTATGTGCCAGGCCTGGTGCTCAGTCTACTGTCAAATGCAAGATAAATGTTTGCCTAAGGTTTGCATGTTAAAATACTCCCTATGAAGTCATCAATCCTGTTTCTTGAAACAGTGTTTGGTGCAGTCTGTTTTAGAAGTCTGCACAAGTTCATTTTTAGCATTTAACATCTTGAGTGGGGGACTGCGCCTGCACAGTGCCTGTGTTGCCACCCCGAGTTTCTGTAGCTCTAAGTGCATCCTTTTCTGATGGGGTGTACACTCCATCCCCCTCAAATGCACTGCCTGTGACTCCTGGCAGTGACTTCAGAATTGGATTTGCCAGTACTCTGTGGGCATCCTCTGTGCCTGATCTTTCCCTGGATCCCAAAGGAACAGAACCCTGGGAGAAGGATTGCTGAGGTGATACTGATATCATTTTCCAGTGACACTAAAATGTGGGGCAGGAACACCTTAAAAGGCACTCTGACTTTCATCCAAGCACCTGTGGAAACCATATCTTAGGCATATGAAAGTAGAGCAGCTACCCATGGACCCTTGACATGATGAAGGCGCTTCCCTTTTGTGATTTTGGAAACTGCTCTGTTACCATGGTTACATGAAGCTGTTCTATAACAGCCTGTGTCAGCCCCTGGGCAGGGCCTAGCTGCCATTTCCACCATTTTATCTTACCACTTTGCTCTTTTCTCCCCTAAGAAACCGCTGGGACACTGCTTGGCTTCCGGATGTGGACACTGTGCCAAATCAATGCTGGGCCAACCTCACAAACTTCCCTACCTCCACCCACATAGATATGGTAGAAAATATGCTTTCACTTGTGCTCCTGGTCATCTTTTGAGGGCGTCTGACTTGCCTTAATGTCTTTCCTTGCATGGAATAAGATACAACTTTTGGCTGGGGAGACAGGGTTGAAAGGGCAAATGCAGTCTTTCCCTCCTTTTGACTTTGGCCCACGATGCTGACAGAACCTGAAAAAGGAACTTTTCACCAGTTTTTGTGCTCACTCAATTCTAACCTGGAACTGAGGAGTAACGTGATTTCTCTCTGGAGACTGCCTTCCTCAGGGAGGGAGGTGAGGGTAGCACTGAACAACGGTCTGTAGTAGTTTTCAAATCTGGATATGCTTCTGAACCAATGAGGATAACATTAATATTAAAATCAATCTTCCCAATGTTTTCCTTTGACTCAGTAGGATAATGTAGTACTTGGGAGCCTATATTTGTCATTAACTAACTAATTAATTATATTTCTATTCTAACACAACCAATTCTGAAAATAAGATTTTGAGAAAGAATTGGAATAGTCACGTGTTCTGGTTAAAAACAATCCACAGATATATCACTTTCATTGTTCTTTCCAGAAATATGAACAGCAGTTTAGTGTTACTTCTAACCTGAGCATTCTTTTTCAAAATTCTAAGTAATTATGATAAAAATTAATCCCAAGCCATCCACAGTGATGTGTGCCTTTAATCTCAGTCTTGGGAGGCTGAGGCTAGGAATCACTTGAGTCTGCGGGTTCGAGACTACCCCAAGCAACATAGCGAGACCTAGTCTCTTAAAAAAATAATAATCCCAGTTAAAGAAGATGGCCTTTTGCAAGTATTACCTATAAATACAGCCACCAGGAAGACATATGGGAGTTTACATATTGCTTCCCACATTGTCTTGGCTTCAGCTGTGACTCATCTACTCAGCTACGGCAAGATGGCTCCACTGCAGTGATGCTGCTACACTCATCAGGAGTGTGGTCCAGACCCTGGGATCTGTGTGCTCCCTTGTACACAGCTGTGTGCTTCTTTACCGCCACTTCTCCTACCAGGTGGGCTTTTGCAGCAGATATTAACATGAACAGGCCTTCTCAGATTGCTTCTTTACCTCCACTTCTCCTACCAGGTGGGCTTCTGCAGCAGATAGTAACATAAACAGGCCAGTCACAGAAGTAGCAATGTCATGTGGAAGTGTTCAGAATGTCCTTAATTAGCCTAATAATGTTCCTTTCCAACATGCCCATGTGGATGAATCTGAAGAGATCTGGGACACCACAGTCCCTTTGGCAAAGATCACTTGAAACTCACTAGGCTAATATGTTTCCACAGCAGCTCCAGGTGTGCAAGTGAATGAACAGAGTTCAGATGAAAGAATTCATGCCATGCCATCTTAGTGTCAACAATGACCCTTGTGACTTTTTTTTTCCCCTGGAGACTAGCTAATAATAACAAGAAAAAGCACCCCCCCATACCTTAGCTCAGTAGCAACATTTTGTTGTCTTAATAACAATGCCCCCTACATCTGTGCCAGAATGCAGCTGTGGTAACTACCTTTAACATGGACTACTACAGAAATTGCCTCAGGAAGTGCTCAGGCCCTTTTACCAGTAGACACCAAATTTCTATCTCCTGGGTTCTTGAGAGGTTCAAAGGAATGTGGTTCATGAAGTGACAGTATGGAATGTGACAAGGGTTGTAGGGACAGGACCACATTTGAAGGATACCAGTTCCATTTCTGTTCAGCACACCTATAGATAAAAACAGATTAAGGGCATGCCTAAACCATGAATAGGACCAACATATAAAAAGCACTTTAGAAACCAACACACAATAGTCACTAGAATTGGTTTCACATTCTACTCATTCCATAGCCTTTTGACCACTTGATGCTAGACACTAAGTAGCCAAAAATATAAAACACAAATCAATTGTTGCAATATCATGAGGGAAAAGAGAAAGGGGAAAATAAGATTTGTTTTGAGAACACAGACCTAAGTGCAGAGTGGAAGCAGGCAGGGCATACTAGAGGTGAATGGATGCCTAGCAGAGGGACATCCAAAAGGTAGCCTGGCAGTGGGGGTCAGAAGGAGGAGACAGAAGTCAGGGATTCAACTGGCTGTCCAAGTAGTTGTTCAACATACAAATGATGAATGGGAAAACATTTGACCTTGGGAGATGCCTGCGTTCAATTCAGTGTCTCATTGGGTGATAAATTACATAGGAAGTTTACTCATCTCATCTCTGCAATCAATACTACATGGACTTGGGGCTTCTACCTGCAAATGCTGTACTGTTTACACATTAGCACATGGCCCCTCTGGTGACTTTGTAAAGGCACTCACTGAATTAGTACTAAACAGCGATGTTGCCTCCATTCCTGTCGCTTACAGTCTGTTGAGGGAAATGGACATGAATAAACTCACTGCCAAATACACAGCAGGACCAGAAATTAGTCACAGTTCAGGTTATAGAAGTGCAATGTTCAGTTTTTCCCTATCTAAACTCAATTTGTTCCCAAGACTCCGTTTCTGCTAAAAAAAGTTTGAGGATTATCTTTTATAATCGTTTTTGGTAACTGCACAGTCCATTTAGAAATCAAGTTTGATTGACTCAAAATATAAACTCAATGAAAAGATCTCCTTCATCCTGTAGTTACTACTTCTATCTATTCTTCCTCTTTGGGCTTTCAGTTGGAGGGACTGTGACATGAACGCATGGCCCTAGGCAGGAGTCTGGTCTTTCTGGCTGTGTACATACTTCTTTTTGAAAGTCTGTCCCCCCTGGTTACTGATCATTGCCTGTAAACACAGACTGGTCACCCACATGTCCAGTTTCTGTGGGAAAGGAACTAAGATGAGGTGACATGGTGTGTTCTCTACCTTTCTTACCACTTTATTGGTTTGGAACTGACCTGCTATTCAGATAGAATTGGGAGACACATGGAAGAAGGGAGACTAAAAGAAAATAGCTTGATGCAACATGGCCACAGAAGTGCAGAATAGTTGGTAGACTTATTAAATTAATAGTTTTTTAAAAAGAGATGGTATCTTTCCACACAGTATTCCAAAAAATGTATTATAGACACTCTAGTCTGGACAGCAGATTTCTGAGTCTTGGGGTCACTGGGTCATTAGAAGCAGTTGACTGGACTTGCACTTACTAATGGCAGATATGATCCTGTTGTCCTCACAGACAGGGAGATGTAATCTCTGCAGGAAGTACAATTTCTCTGGATAAGTCAGCCAGCTAAGTGTTACTTTTATTTACTGATTTTGCCTAGTCACTAAAAATGGAAGTGTATTTACTAGAAAAAAAATAGTGACAAACTACAGGCATTTGCATTGTGGTTTCTTCATTCATTTTAATTAGTGACCATACCTGTGACACTGTAAAAATAGATTGTAGTTGTGTGAATTTCTCTAAGGGGTCTGGGCCTGCATAGAAAACAATAGACAAGTCAAGAGACTCTCCAAAGGAGACTTATAAGTATGAGATTATTCAGACTCATTATCATCAGCTCACTCATTCTCTGATTATTAAATAAATGTCTACACACCAATACCATCTATTCTATGTTGCTATAGCTATATCATCAACAGATTGCTAAGCATTATAGAGAAATGGTAGCACCTGCCTTCAAAAAGTTTGTTGACCTATTAGAAATATTATACACAGACACTAAGTAGTAGTCTCAGAATTTAGAGTAATATCAGACAGCAGAGAAAAATGTTTTCATTTGAAACAAGGAGTCCAGGATGAAGGATTGTGAAAGATGCACAGAGATGTAGTCAGGGGAGGACCGAAGCAGGGAAGTAAAGAGGAGGTTAAGTCTACACAGACAGCAAAGACAGTATGTGAATAGGGAAGTGACCAGATGAGTCTGATTGGGAGAAATGGGGTCTTTTGGAAAGAAACAGGAGGCAGCATGATGAGAAATCAAAGGCTCATTTTGAAATTCAACCCCCTGAATTCCTAGGAGTTGTGTACCCTGGCCCAGGAACTTCATCACGTGGAGTCTCAGGTTATTTTGACTTTTGAAAATGGGGCAACATTATCTGAGTTCCTGTATGATTGCAAGGAAGAAAAAATGCAGATAGAGATCTTCAGTAAACGCAATTTCCCTTTTTTCCTGTGTATCATGCTATTTAACACACATAACATTATGATATCATGTCATTTCATCCTCACCATAAACAACCTGTGAATTAGAAAAAGTGGGGATAGATGGTCTCATTTTAGAGGACTTGTGAGATTTCCAGCCTATCTCTCCTCTTCAGGGATCTAAAAATGGAACAGCACTCTGTGGATAGCCTGTTGTTACTTAATCCAGTCGGTAATAGGATACCATTGAACATTCTCAAACAGAAATAAAATAATGAATTAAGAGATAGTATTTTATGTATATATACAGATGGTTTATAATTATGCACACCTGAAATAGATTATAATGCATTTATTTCAATAAAAATGATATTTAAAAAGAACAGTAGTATCCTAGTAAGGTTCATCTGGTGGTGGTGAGCAAATTAGACTGAGAAGTTATTTGAGTGTATTGTATTGCAAAAGCAAGAATTAGGATGTCACAGCCTGCAGGAGTGTCAAGTTACTATGTCCAAGGATGGAATGATGTAATATTTGACACCGTTCCTAATCAACAACACAGGAGCAGTGGCCCACCTACTACACCAGGACACCACTGCTTCGCAAAACAATAATACAGTAGTGTAAATGATGTGGAAGTCTGAGTATCAAGAGCGGATCAGAGCTGTGTATATATAGGTGCATATATACATTGTAGATGATCTGGGAAGATCTATACATCTTTGAATTGTAAACAGAGTTGTTAACCTATGTTATTGCAATAAAAATATAGAAAAAAACAAAACTACTAGAAAAAAAAAGATCAGAGAGGCTCTAGAACTTGTCTAGGGTCACAACTAGTGCTAACATACAGTTCTGAATCCAGCTCTCACTCCCAAGTTCAAGTCTTTTCCACTCTGCCCTTTTCCCTTTAGGGCTTGGGGAGATGTCTTTTACTGAGGAAAAGAAATACTAACACCAATTCTCTGTAAAAGTCAAATCTACAGTATTGGTTTATGACAAAAGATGTAGCCAACCTACATGACACAGTTCCCCTCATGGCATTATCCTGGAGTGTGCTTTGGCAGTCAGGTTCCTATCTTACACAATCATACCCATTATGGGGAGTACATCTCTCTCAAAGAGAGACTCACTAGGTGACTCTGGTAATTTCTGCTGTGAGTCTGATCTCCTCCCATATTTAAGTTCATCTTTAAGTCACTGTCTTATCCTCATATGAATCTGCGGACATCTAGCTCTGAGTCTGTTCTACAGGCACAGACTGGACAGTCAAGATAGGACTGCGCCTATCTCAGCTCCACCCCATTCATCTTGTTCAACAGTTACTGCCCACCCCCACTTCCCTCCAATGACAGAAAGATTTGAAGTTTTCCCTGCAGATCATGCTGCTTTGGCTGGTGCAGTACATTCGCCATGTCCCTTATGCCAATTCTTCCTATTTTTTTCCAAATGCTTCGAGCATTTTCCTTTGTCTCTACATAGGGGCTCCCTCCCCCAAGGACCTCCATAATAATGTGTGCATTTTTGTTATTTTTCCAGCAATGTTGTATGCAAATCAGTTGTGCATTATCCTTTTTCTTCTTTTTTAAAATACTCCTGCCCCCAGTTGTTTGTACTTTAATTTGGTTGTTAGCTTGTTTTGAATTTTCCCCCTGGTCTTTTGCTTGTTTTTCCTATATCCCATATATTAGTGAAACCATTTGGTTTCTGTTTCTTTCTGACTTGTTTTTGCTGATATGATTTCTTCTAAGTTCATCTACGTTATTTCAAATTCAGCAAATTTGTCATTTTTAATTGATAAATAATATTCCATTGTGTATATATACCACATTATTTCCACCCATTCATCTGTTATGGGACATTTGGATTGTTTCCATGTCCTTGCAATTATAAATGGTGCTGCAATAAATATCCGGGCACAGGTATCCCTTTGTATAAGTATTGAGGTCTCCTTTGGGTAGATTCTCAAAAGAGTGATTGCTGGGTCAAATGGTAAGTTGCATTTTCATTAGTTTGAGGTTCTTCCACACAGCTTTTCATAGTGGCTGGACCAGTTTACTTTCTAACCAGCAGTGTAAGAGTGTTCCTTTCTCTCCACAACCATGCCAGAACTCGTTGTTGCCTGGTTTTTTGGATGTGGGTCGTTCTTACTGGTGTAAGGTGGTATCTCATTGTGGTTTTGATTTGCATTTCCCCGAATGCTAGTGGCATTGAGCATTTTTTCATGTGCCTGTTGGACATTTGTATTTCCTCTTTGGAGAAGTGTCTTTTTAGCTATCCCCATTTTTTGACTGGCTTCTTGTTTTGTTTTTGCTAAGTTGTATGAGTTTTTTGTGGCTCTTTATAATCAAACCCTTATTTTTTTTATGGAGGGCAAACATTTTTTTTCCCATTCTGTTTGGTTTCTTTTTGTTTTATTTATTGTCTTGTTTGCTGTATGGCTCTTTAGTTTGATATAGTCCCTGTTGTTTATGTTTTCCTTTTTTTTGGCCAACTGTAGAGTGTGTCCAGAAATGGATTTCTGAAGTGTAATTCATGGAGGGTTTTGGACATAGTAGTTTCTATGTTAGATTGTGAATGCCTCAAGGAAAGGAGGCTGCTTTCTGTCTGCTGAGTGTACAGAATGGCTAGACTATAATAAAAGTTTAAATATGATGACAAATGCATAACTGAGTGAATAGAGGAAATACTTCTGAATAACATTTTAGAAAGATTCCAGCCTTCCAGTATCTACACAACTACTTACAATTTGGAAACAGGGACTTGTGCTGGTTTTGAGACTCCTAGGGACTTGTCACCTTTGCCACGAGGCCAAGACTCTAAAATGAAGCCAGGTGTGGTGGTGCATGCCTGTAATCCCAGTTACCTGGGAGGCTGAGGCTGGAGATCACTTGATTCCACGGGTTCGAGACAACCCTGGGCAAAAAAGAGAGACCTAGTCTTTTTTAAAAAAGAAAAAAGCATCTAAACTAAGATGTTGTCAAAAGATTTGGGACAGTAGCAAAACATTAGAAAACATTAGAAAAGGTGCAGGGGTTTTAACTAGGTAATATAAAGAATAGACAAACAGATTAAATCACAAAGTTGATTTCTAGAATCTAGAGACAGAGAGGGCCAGAACTGGTGAAGGGGGAATCTGTAAGATCTGAAGTTTGAAAAACTCTTGGGATTCAGAGAGAAAGAGAGAATCAGCTTCTTTATATAAGACAGCAGTCACCAGAGATTGCCCTATCCAATTAATGATAATAGAAGTTAATATTGGTCAAGAGCCTTCACTATAGGCAAGCCACGTACCCAGTGAATGATTTGCACCCATGCTGAACTGGATACTGACAGCAACACTATGAGTATCATCTACCCAATTTATTAATAAGGAAACTGGGACTGAAAAAGAAGTGGTCATTTGCCTATGATGTCAGATCCATGTAAGATGGTGTCTAGGTAGGCATTTGACTGCATGATTGGGTTCTCCCTCTCTTTGTTACATGACCTTCTCCTGGGAGGTGAGAGTTACAGGAGTTTGCTAAGGATTGCAGGTCCTAGAAACAGAAGTGATTATCCAGAAAAATAATATTCAGACATGGACATGAGATCTTGGAATGAAAAAATCTATCAGATCTGAATCTGTGAAAACTAGATTTACTCAAGGAAAAGGCCATATTTATAATTTTATGTCGATATCAAGGAGGAAAAAGGAAGCAATTGTACTCAGGTGCATTCGAGATGAGCCAAGCCATGTTGTGGCTATAGTTAAGATAGAAATCTTTATTTGTTCTGGTACTTTTCCCCCTTAAAAGCAGGGATTCATTTTGTACAATTCCTAGCACACAGTAGATCATTAATGTTTTTGGAGTGGAAATAATAGTCCTGAAAACTTTTTTCCTAAACTTTGAAGAAAATGAATTTTTTCTACATTAACATATCCTCCAGGAATTGGGTAAGAACTGTGGTTTGCATAGTTCCAGGTAGTTCTTTAGGGCACTGGGTGGGGACAGTTTAGTCTAAGGATGAGAATCAGCACTGGTAGCACTTTTAGGCTTTCTACCTAAATCTTTTCTTGATGCAGCTATTAAAAATAAATAAAAAATGGTTTCATTTTCAGCTGTCTTTACCATTCATTTCCAAAGAAATCGATTACGATTTCTTTCTTGCTTTCCATCCAGTTTTCTATTTCACATCTCTTTTCTGGTTATTTAGTTCTCAGGGATCAATTTTCTGTCTTAATTTTACTGGGCTCTATCATCTCACTTTTCTAAATCTGTTCACCTCTGTCATTTTCTGAGGATCAAAGAGGTTAAATAAAAAAGATATATTTTAGAAGAAGGGAAGGAAAAAGAGAAATAGAAATTTTACTTGAATGTTTGGAAGTTTGTTTCCTAGGTTACCAGGCTGGTTGACTTCATTATGAAACACCATAAGTTGATGATTTTGGCAACATCAAACACTTACTCATGTCCAGGTTTTGAAGGTAATAAACTACAAAGATGAAGGATTATCTAGTATGAAAAAACTATTTTTCTGGCATGAAGAAAGGAATATCACTGCCAGGAAATGGTGTGGGCCTAACTCAGGATTACTCCCTTTGTGAATTTGCAAATCAGCAGAACTAGTAAGGCATTGGGAAGAGGAGATAAGCTGAAGCATGCAAACCATACCTAAGAAAAACTGGCATTAAAAATCAATCCAAATTTAAATAAAGTAATGCAGTTCACTTTTTAATTTCTAGGTTATCCTATCCACAGTGATCCTGTACAGTCTTCTCAAGCTGAATATGTTTTTTCACAGTTTTTAGATATAAGTGCTCTGGCCTATGTCATGTCCCCTCAATTAATATGTTGAAATTCTCACTCCCAGTACATCAGAATGTGACTGTATTTGGAGATAGGATCTTTCAAGAGGAAATTAAAGTATAATGAGGTTATTAAGGTGGACTCCAATTCTAAATGATCAATATTTTTTCAAAAAGGGGAGATTAGGACACCGTAAGCAAGAAGGAAACCAAGTGAAGTATGCCAACAAACTAAGGAGAGAGTCCTGGGAGAGAGAAGCTGCTGGCACCTCAGACCCAGTCTACAAAATTGTGAGAAAATAGATTTCTGCTACTTAAGACACATTCAGTTTGTGGTGTCTTTTGTGGCAAACTAAGAGATTCTCAAGAGTATTTTGTCACTTCTACTTCCATTACTAACACACGTGCGCATACACACACAGAGTGTGAGGGAGAATGGATGAAAAATGTCTTTTTCTTTTTTCTGTACAGAGTATTTGAAGAAGAAACTATCAAATATTAAAATAACTTGACCTCGTGAAAATCTTTTTGGAAAAGTCTATCATTTTCTTTATAGACTGAAGGTATTCATGATTAAAGGTTTTGTTTTGTTGTTAACAAAGGATTTCAGAAGTGACCAGAGTCATTGCAAAATGAACACTGAATTTTGATATAAAGAAAACCTGATAACTCACACTCAGTTCATTTAAATCTTAACATCATGCTTTTGGGCCTTAAGTATTTTAATTTGAAGAAATAATTATAAAGTTTTATACTAAGTTGTTATTTCTATGTGTCAGTCTAAAATGATAAGTAGGATAATTCTTGTTTTATTCTCTGAATGAACTGCCAATAATAAAGGGGTAGGCTAGAGGGAGTGAGATGTCTCTGGGTTGGGCTTCTATGCTGCAACCCTCTTAATACCCTCACCCATCATTTTCTCCATGACAACCATGCATTCCAGGCTACACACAGTATACTGCGTGAAATGAACTCACCCTGAACTCCACTCCTACTGGAGTTATCACATTCTTCCTTTGCATTGTGCATATGGCTATGTTGCTTACAGTCCACTTGCTCAAGTCCTGCACATTAAAGGAACTAATTTGTTTGATATCTGTTATAGTCAAGCATGAACATCTACATTGGCAAATACAGAGAAGGGAAAATATACTACATTCAGTAAGGAAGTTAAAATTGGCTCCCAGGAATAATAAACGATATTGTTTCAAAGAAAAAGGTTAAGAAAATGAAGCACCAATATTCCCAGCATCCTGTCCCTTTATTCTTAGTACTATAGTATCTTCTGGCTCTATGCCAGTCATTTCTCTGTTTGCCTTCAAATTTATATATGAATTTCACATCTTTGTAATCCCAGGGATTAACTCTCCCTGCCCTCCCTGACCATTGCCCCTCTGTCCTGCCCCCCACCCCAAGTTGTGTTGTTCAATTTGGTTGTTAGCTTGTTTTGACTTTTCTTCATAGCTTTTTGTTTATCTTTCCCAAGTCCCATATAATAGTGAATTTTTGACTTGTTTCTGCTAATATGATTTCTTCTAGGTGTGTCCATGTTATCATAAATTCATCTGATTTGTCACTGTTAATTGATAGATAATATTCCACTGTGTATATATGCCACATATATTTCATCCATTCATCTGTTTTGGGTCATTTGGATTGTTTCCATGTCCTTGCAGTTATAATAGTGCTGCAATAAACATCCGGGCACAGGTGTCCCTATGTACCCACATTGAGGTCTCCTTTGGGTAGATTCCCAAAAGAGTGATTGCTGGGTCAAATGGTAGTTGCATTTTCATTAGTTTGAGGTTCATCCACACAGTTTTCCATAGTGGCTGGACCAGTTCACTTTCTCACCAGCAGTGTAAGAGTGTTCCTTTCTCTCCACACCCATGCCAGAACTTGTTGTTGCCTATTTTTTTTTTTTTTTTGATGTGGGTCATTCATACTGGAGTAAGGTGGTATCTCATTGTGGTTTTGATTTGCATTTCCTGAATGCTAGTGGCATAGAGCATTTTTTCATGTGCCTGTTGGACATTTGTATTTCCTCTTTGGAGAAGTGTCTTTTTAGTTATCTCCATTTTTTGACCGGGCTTCTTGTTTTGTTTTTGCTAAGTTGTGTGAGTTTTTTGTGGATCTTTATTATCAAACCCTTATTATTTTTATGGAGGGCAAACATTTTTTCCCATTGTTTAGTTGCTTTTTGTTTTATTTATTGTCTTGTTTGTTGTATAGCTTTTTAGAGTGATATAGTCCCTGTTGTTTATATTTTCTTTCTTTTTTTGCCATCTGTAGATGTTTCCAAAAAGGAATTTCTGAATTATAATTCATGGATGGTTTTGCCCAGGTTTTCTTCTGTGTATGTTATGGATTCAGGGCTGGCATTTAAATCTTTTATCCATTTTGAGTTGGTTTTACATGGTATGAGGATGTTGTTTTGGTCCAGTTTTTTGCAGGTCTTAGTACAATTTTCCCAGCACCATTTTTTGAAGAGACCATCTTTGTTCCAATGTAAGTTTCCCCTCCTTTGTCAAAGATTAGTTGACTTCAAATTCATTCTTTGCCCTTCCCCTGCCCTATATCACAGGGTTAGTTTCAAACTCTATTTCACCGCCCCTCTTACAACAGGCTTGAGGTAGGTTGAGTTGGAGCCTTTGTGGGAAACTGGATAGTGAGAACAGGGAGGAACCAAGGCATTTCTCTCTTTGATTCAAGTGACCTCCATGGTCATAGAACTGAGCTGTGGTGATAGATTCTGATAATACCCAGTAAAAATAGCTCATATATGTATATTAAGAAAACTGGTGACAACAAGTGTTGGCATGGATTTGGAGAGAAATGAACACTTTTACACTGTTGGTGGGAATGCAAACTGAGCCAGCTACTATAGAAAGCTATGTGGAGGACCCTTAAACTACTGAAAATGGAACTACCATTCAATCCAGCAATCCCATATTCAGAAGGATACCAAAGGACATCTATACTAAGGTATTTATTGCAGCACTATCTATAATAGCTAGGATATAGAAACAACCCAAATGCCCCCAAACAGACGAATGGATCGGAAAGTGTGGTATATGTATGCAATGGAATATTATTCACCAATCAAAAAGACAAACATGTCATTTGTGATGGAGTGAGAAGGAATCATGTGAGTGGAAATAAGTTGGAAAGAAAAGGAGAAATCCTGGATGGTCTCACTTATATGTGGAATATAGGGAAAACAAACAAATAAAATGACAAGAAAAAAATTAAAACTGTCAGCAGGACTGAAACATAGAGCTAGAGAGGGGGTTAAAACCAGGGAAGGGCTGAGCACAAGAGATTAAGATGGTTCACATGTGAATAGATGGTAAGAAAAATTGAGTTTAAACAATGATATAAAAAAAATACACACATATGTGCAATCAATTAAAAAATAAAATTTAAAAGAAAAAAAAGATTCTGATGATATATCTGTTCACTGTGTCTTTACCCTAAGTTCTAGGGTGATTTGGCTTTCTAATGCTAGTTTCTGTTTTTAAGTTCTGAACGTCATCTTAGCCAATCCCCAATATTAAATGACCTCTATTGCACATGGCATGGGTTCTGCTTTCCTTACAGACTGTTAAATCTCTACTAACTTTACGGGTTGGAACTTTTTTCCTATATGTTTATTAAGCAATATTTTTTCTATATAGAAAAGCATAATCTCTAAGTTATGGTGAACTGTATTGGGTTTTTGTGATTTACCCAATACATTGTTTGCATTTAATATCCCATGGATAAACCATTTGGTAGATGTACTAGTTTATTCTTAATTTTCAAAAAGAAATCATTATTTTCTATCTTTCTAAGAAGATGGTTTATAATACGGCAGAGGTGCCAATAATAATTAGACTAAATGGTAACATAAATCACATTGGAAAAATGTATCTCATTGAAGACCACTTGTATATACATTTTGTAGACCACATGATGTTTTGTTCCCATAAGGAAAATTTTAATTATTTATTTAAATCCTAAAACACAGATGGAAGATGTAAAAAATATTAAAATAGATGTAGTTTTATAAAAGTATCTGATATCTGAATTTTGAGAGAGAATTGAATTCCTTATTAGTCAGATTTTTTACACTACCAATTTGTTATCTCCATGCTCAGGAATAAATTAATTAGGCCTATTAGATTTACAAATGCTGAAGCATAAGTAAGGTGTGAGCATAAGGTGTCAAGCATTACTAAAAAACTTGGAGGATTAGGTAATAAAACATCAAAGAAGAGCTAAAAAAAAGTAATATATTATCATTTGTGGGAGGTCATTACATCATCTTTATTAGTCCCATATTAAAGGATAGGTTCATACACATCTACTTCTTCCTTGAATGATGTCTCCTGTTTAGATAACTTTTTTCAACCCTTCAAATCTAGGATCAATTAGCACCTATTATAGATTCAAATCCTCTTTGTTATAGTCAACTTGCACAGACTATGGCTGCCCTCAGTAGCACGTTAAGTTTATACTTGTTTGCTGAGTTATTAGAAGCATCTCTTTAAGTATTGACAAGTTCCCCTCTGATAAACATTCACTAGGTGTCAGAGTGAAATAGTTGGGAATCTCTCTGATCATTTCAAAAAATGGGTTTCATGACTCTTGCTACAAAACTGCAATGTAGATCCCACTAATCTTGTGTTTCAACTGATTGTACTGAGAGGTGACAGATGAAAAATCATCACAAATGTTCACAGAGAAGAGAACAAATTAATGTATATTACTTAACTGAACATAAACTCATTTGTCAAGCATTCATGAGACTTTATTATATAAAGAAAGATGGCTTATCAGGTAAAAACTGATGCCTTAAAGTGTAAGAAAGATTTGGGAAAATGACAGCATTTTGTACTTATTGCTACAAAATTATAACCAATGGAAGAAAATTACAGGTGGGAGAAGTGTACAATAAGTAAAGCATGTGGGATCTCGAAACCATTTAGGGCATATTGTTACATAACCTTCTTGATGTCTAGGGACACATATCTAAAAAAACATGGCAGTTCTCATCTATGTTATTTACTGAATTCCTACTCAGGTTAGCTCTATGTTCAGTCTTTAGAAGATGAATGGACCTCTCCAAGCCTCCTAGTAGTAAACCAAATATGCAGTATAAAAACATAAGCTAAGTCTTTTGAAATGGTAATTATCCCAATGAATAGATTTCGTTAAGATTTTTGAATATAAACTTTCTTATCATCTGTAGTAATTTTACCCCCAAGTTCTGACCTTTATTTTCTAAATGAAAATACATCTTACCATTGTGATATTGATGAATGAAGAATGATAATATGTTATCTGATATTTCAGTCAGTATGAATCTATGTTTTATATGGACAAAGTTTTTATTTCATTGTGTTATTTCTAATAAATATATATTCTTCCAATTACGGTACAGCATTTCTAAAACTCTGGGAATTTCTTAAGTGATAAGACTAATAAAGCTGTCATCTACATTATCAAAGTGACTTTTTGATGGCCCTAAAGGCTGGTGGCTAGTTGCCAGGAGAACCACCCACATGGTGAGAAACTTAGAACTTGTAGTCCCATACCCCTTGACCTCACAATGGGAAAAATGGTTGAAAGTTGAATTGTTTGCCAATGTCAGTGATTTAAACAATAATACCTATGTGATAAAGCCTCCATAAAAAACCCTAAGAACAAGAATTAGAGAGCTTTCTGGCTGATGAAAACAGAAGGATAAAAGTGATGTTAAATGTATTGCTATTTAATGATCCCCATTGAAAAAAAAAGGACAATTGATGTAGAGAGATTTAAGTTATCAAATAAAAAGCAAACATTTGCTTATGAAGCTACTGGTAAATGGTGATATGAAAGATATGGGCATATAAAATCCTGGTTGTGCCTATAAATCTTACCAAAAAAAGTTAACAGGTAGTCCTGATGATATTTCTGAAAAAATAGTATAAATATAGGCACTACATTTTAGCCAATTTGTGAAACTTGGGAAGTTTGCACCCATGGTCTTGAAGCATTCTCTGCTTTTTAAGAGTCAGCCACCCTGCAAACAGATGGCTGCCAAGAACCCTCTAAGCTAAGTCCTGCCTGCTCTGTGCTCTGCCTTATCAGTTTCCAAAGACTTGTCAAAAGGTTCATAACTCTGCTCCATCATGCCATTGGAATTGTATATTTCTATTGCTGTACTATGAATTCACCCAATAAATTCCTATTGTAGTTCTATATACATTTCATTAAGCCACAAATGAAACTTTTCTGTTCTGGTAGAAGTTAGCATTTTAGAGATCTGAAACTAACAGAACAACAAATGTTGTGCTCACATAGGCAATGGAATTTGTGTATCCTTTACCCATGGCTTGCCCTATGTATATCTTCAGTTGGCTTCTATCTGGCTTCTATCTTCTATCCATATGGCTTATATTCAGTTGATTTCTATCCTGTAAAATCTTTTGTAAAAAACTGATCAGTTAGTGAATGAGTAAACAGTTTTCCTCAGTTCTGTGAGTTGTTCTAACAAGTTAATCAAAGTTTGAGGGGGTCACAGAAATATCTTACTGATTTATAGTCATTTAGTCAGAAGCACTGAACTTGCCAATGCTGTTTGAAGTAAGGAGGAGGAGGCAAGTAGTCTTGAACTGTGGAGTCTCATGCTATTTCCAGGTATACAGTATCAGAATTGAGTTAAACTGTAGAATTCCCAGTTAGTGTTAGAGCATCACTTGTTAGTGAGAGGAAGCAATTCCTTACCCCACTGGAGTTGGGTCAGGAGACATTTTTTAATCATTGTTGGAATTTTCAGTGATGTTTTTAAAAGGTTTTAAAAGATGGAAAAGATGACTTAATAAAATTATTTCATCTAAGACTTTTAGTTTGGAATATTTTCCTCTATCATTGTCAGACTGTACTGGAGAAGGAAAATTAATTGTAACACAATGAGAAGATACTTCCTCTTTTGCTCTTAATATTAAATAAATGTATTTAATTTTTTCCCTTAATATATAAAAACTATATGTGATTTTTATCATACAACTTCATAGGTCTTCTAAGGAAGGAATAGGAAATAGTTAAATATAAAAAAGATAAAACTTAGAGAACTGAAAGATGAAATACATTTTAGAATAAAGCTATCTTCTTAAAAGATATTATCTTTAAAACATTTCCATTTCATGTTAAATTAAAATCATGTTCATATGATGTCACTCAAGGGATAGAAGTGAAAGACCCTGTGGGGTACTGTCTCGATTCAGAAGCCTCTGATATTAAATTGCCAAAACATAATTTTTGATATTAAGTGGTGTGAACAGATTTTCTCTTAATTGACACATTTGAAGATAAGTAATTGGATGAATGAATGATCAAGCAGTGAAATTACTTCAATCAAAGTTGAACAACATTTTTCCTAATAAGTAAAATAATAAAACAATTTCACACTAAAAAGTTCTGGTCACACTTAATGACTTTAAAGCAAAAAGTTATTTGACTTATCTCCCTAGTGCTACAGCATTGTGTTCAAATAAATAGAAAGTCTTAGATTTGTCTGAGAGAAGCTTGTAAGGAAACTTATTGAGAGAATGATAAATACAAACTTAAGAATTTCTCAAGGTTCCTCCTTAAAAATTTCTAAGAGATGAAGTACTTGTCCAAGGTACTTGACATCCGCCCCCTAAAACTAAACTAAACTACCTGACAAGTATATGAAGAAATAGTTTCCAAAGGACTGGAAATCAGGCAACAGAGCACAGTGTTTCCTGAAGGATGGGAAAGAAATGAGGCACAATTAATAGTTGCCTCTGCTCATTCCAAAGAGAGTTTCGAGGCTATCATCCTGGAAAGCAGAATCTGGCTCTTCACTTTGGGAGAGAGAGAAGAGATGGCAGGAAGACCTTGTCAGATGGAGTTCTCAGTACAGACCATCAAAAGGGAGAGAGCTGTACAGAGAATTCCATAGTTCTGCAAAACATATACCAGAAATACTCATGAAGAAACTGTTCAAGACTGGTGTAAATGTAAAACCAAACCAAACAAACCTATCAAAATGATTAGAGAAGAAAACTAAGGTTCATGCAGGGCTGGGAATGATTCAAGCTATTTGTACCAGGTAGACTGAAAATATTTAGAATTCTTGGACCTTCTAAGATTCTTCCTTCAGCATTGTGGATAACTAGCCACACACTGATACTGCTTTGTACTCATTTAACAAATTGTAAGAAAATATCCCAAATGATTAAGCTGCTTCCAAGTTATTTTAACTGTGTCACAAAACACAAGAAATAGTTACAGGAATATAAAAATATCTACCACCCAAGAAAGTAAAATTCCCATTGTTTGACAGCAAATCAAAAAGTGAAATAAAGAAACAGAAAAGAGACCTAAATGGGGTTTCTGGGGCGAAAACTATTATGTATGAGATGAAAAATACACTGAATGGGATTAATGACAGATAAGACATGGCAGAAAAATATCAGTGAATTTGAAGATGCAGAAATAGAAACTATCCCAAAATGAATCAAGCAAAAGAAAAAAGAATCCTCTAAAAACAAACAAAAAAGTATAGGTTTGTTGAGACACTTCAAGTTGACTAATACATGTATTATTGGAATAACTGAAGAAGTCATTGAAAAAAGAATATCTGAAATTTGATGAAAATTATAAATCTTTTAATATAAAAGGCTCAATAAATTTTAAGGCACATCATAATCATAGTGACTAAAAACAGTGATGAAAGTCTAAAAAGCAGTCAGGGAAAAAGGATCATATGTACTGAGGGATAAAGATAAGAATGTAGAAAATTTCTATATGCTTCCATGTATCTGAGAAGATGGATCTTTAAAGTGCTGAAAGAAGGAAAATTCAATCAACCTAGAAGTCTATACCCAGGGTAAACTGTTTTCAAGGTAAAGTTAAAATAAATTTTTTTCATGATGAAGACTTTCCACTAGCATTTCTTATTTTCATGTCTAATGGCTAGAATCCTACTGTGTAGGCAGAAAAATGTCCCTTAAATAGCCATAGCTTAATCCCCAGAACTATGAGTGTGTTAATGTCAGTTCTGGCTGCAATAACAAAAACACTATGGACTGAGTGGTTTAAACAACAAATATTTTCCCCTCATAATGCTTCAGGTTGAAAGTTGGAGATCAGAGTGCCAGTTGGGTTCTTGATAAAGAGTACTCTTCCAAAACTGCAGACTGCTGACTCATTGTTATGTCCAGCCCTCAGGAGTCTCTTTTATAAGGTCACTCATCACTTCCACTTTCAGGATTCAGTCACCACCTAAAGCTCTTCCTAATATTATTATATTGGGGGTTAGAATTTCAAAGTGCACTCTGGAGGCACACAGACATTTAGTCCATTAACTACTACTTATGTGGCCAAAGAGACTTTTCAATAGTGATTAAGGTAAAAACCTTGAATTTAGGATATTGTACTGGATTAACTAAGTGGGTTTAGTGGGGGAGCTAAGTGGGGGAGTGTCATTGTAATTGTAAGGGCCCTTACACATGAGAGTAAACAGGAGAATGAGACTCAAATCAGTCAGAGTCAGAGACTGATTTGGAAAAGGTACTGTAATGGCTTTGGAGATAGAATAAGTCAAGGAATCTTAGGGGGGCAAGGGCTGGAAATGGCAAGGGGAAGGATGTCTTCCAGAAAGAAGATATCATTATCAACATCTTGACTTTAGCCCAGAGAGATTCTTTTTGTGATATTTTCAAAACCTTTAAATGTTATTAATAACCACTCTGATAATTCCTTTCTCTTTTATATTATATATAGAACCTTGAAAAAAAATATATAGAACATACTTTGCTTCAAAATTATTTTGACATTCCTTACTTGAAAACTCAAAATCTCTTATGTTAAAAGCTTTTATTACTGTAAACAAAAAACTTACACTGATAGTTCTCTCTTTAATGAAAATAATTTCTTTCTAACTATATTAGTCATTCATCTCTTTCATATTAAATCATGCAGAAAACAGTGTGAAAATATTAAAGTCTGTATTTGATGGGATTATAGTTTCCAAAGGGGTCATTTTTACATTTTCTTCCATTTCACATTTCTTAAGACAATAAGAAAGAAGCAGTGATACATGACAGAAAGCTGTCTCTATCATGGACAAGAAGCTGTCTCCTAGCTAAATCAAATGCTTTGAATCCTTATATGTTTCTAGCCAAGAAATAAATGAAGATTGAGAAAGGCAATTATGAGTTCGCAATTTGAGAAACAAAAGTCTTAGAGAGTTTAATCCTCTTGAAGAAAAGATTTTGTGGCAGGTTTTATGGAATTTAAGAATAAGGAGTTAAGTAGAATGTTTCTACAAGTTTATTTCACTAACCTGTGTTGCCTTCAAGCATTGAGATGAATTTTTTTGAGTGACAATTACATAGGACATATACAGACCATTTTTCAAAATGCCCCACTTGTGTACCCAATCCTATTGGCTTACTCATTGGTACCAGATTCCTCCCTAATACATTCTCTGTTCATATAAGTATAAAAGTTTATATAAGTATTTCTGAAATGGTCTTGCCTATAAATATCAAAAGGGAGAATTTCAGACATCCATTTTATTCTTATATTTTGACCTTTTTCTTTCAAGCATATACCCCAAGAAAGCAACAGATGATGTCTGCTGTTTTTGTTCATTCATCAAAGATTTAGTTCAAACAACTGAAGATTTTTCCAAAAAAATTTCAAGCAATAAATTATGCTCTTATTCAATGAACTCAGCTCTTCCTTTCAGTTTCAAATGAGTAACAGGCCTTTTAGAAGCTAACATCTGTAAGTTTTTAATTTTCATAAGATTTCTTTTCTTTTAAAGGAGCTTATACATTTTTTGATCAATATTTTAAGAAACAGTTTAACACAAGAAGAATCTTTAACAATTGCACATGGTATTTTTTTAGGCTTTTAGGTTAACCTAACTAAACTTCTAATTTCTCTTTCACTCAATTCTCCCCCCTACCTCATTAAGGGTTGTGATCTAGAGCAGAGTTCTCCATTAGAAAGATAATGTGAGTCACCAATATAATTATAAATATTCTAGAGACTCCATCCACACCATGGAAAGGGAAGCTTTGAGGAAACTCCTCCCTAAGCATGATGAAAAACCAAAAAGTAAAACTGGCCTACAGGAAATGTCACAGGGTGGATGCTGGCAATGTTTGACTGTTGCAGCACAGTTTTATACTGAGGTGGGTCATTCAGTATGGGGGCAGAGCAGGAGGGAAGACAAGAGGGACTTGTCAGAGCAGCCCAAATTCCATTCAGTTCGAACAAGATATCTGAACAGTGTGGAGCACAGGATTGAACCTGGCTGACTGAGTCTTCCCAGGAGAACTTTTCAGGGAGGAGCAAGTACAGGTTACCATACTCACTGGGCATGGGGACTCCTGAATTAGTGGGGGAGAATCATCCCAGAGCTCAGGTAGTAGAATTTCTCTCTCTCTTTGTGCGGGGAAATCAGAGAAACAGAGACTCACCTCTTTCTGCATTCCCCACACCCCCTTACCTAAGATGGGTGTCCCACACAACAGACAGTGTGTGGCAAGGAGGGAGAATCCTAGAATTTGGGATGCATAAAATAGTGCATGCAGCCTACACTGGAGAAAAAAAGGGGAAGTGGCAGAGTAAATTGATCTACTTGGGATAGTTTTTATTCCATACCAAGACTGAGTTCTTGAATGCTAGCTTCTCCCTTTCCCTCATCTGCCAGAAGAGATTAAGTATAGACAAAAATAAACCGACAGCACCCCCAAATGGAAAAAAGTAAATAAGGCAACATACATGTCTAGGAATTAAATGCCCTCTGAGCACAAGATATACAAACATAAAGATCAGAATAAATCCAGGGAACTATATAAAGGACAAAGTATTTGAGGACTTAGCAGACACAAATCTTAGAAAATGTTTTAAGCTCAGTGAGGTCCTAATGGTTCAAACAAACACAGAAAGGATCTTACTAATATCCGAGAACGTCCTAAACTTAACAAATAATTAAACATAGATCACTAGGAAACAAAAAAGATGCACAAATTTGTAAATGCAAAATTACATTTGTAAATGCAAAATCTTTCACTTGAACTGTAACAAGTTCAGTTTCATCTTTCTATTTCTGATTCCCCACAAACTCTTTAAATAAAGGCCAATACCTCTTCATTGCATTTGATGATGCACACAGCTTTCTTTTCGGATTTCTGGTTGCTTTCACTGCTGCCTATTGGTCTCCTCACTTACCCTGCCTCTAATTCTTCTCTGCAGAGACATGCCAAAGCAGGGGATCAGGTATGGGCAGTGCTTGTCAAACCTCAACGTGCCTAAGTTCCTTAGCGTGCTTCCTAAAATACTAATGGCTGAGCCTCACTTCTAGAGTTTCTGGTTCCAGAGATTTGGTTTATGAATCCAGAGAATTTGCCTTTTAATAAGTCCACAGAATAGCTGCTGCTGGTCTGAGGATCCCATGTTGAAAATCACTGCTCATAAGTTCTCATCCTGAGCACTTTAGCCTTTCTCTTTGGAGGTGCTCCATCATCCCAGTCTCTCTTCTGGCTGTTGGAAGCTGGACTCTATTCAGGGTGGTCCATGCTTCAGACTTGGCAGTGGCCCTGCACCGGGTTCACAGATAACCTTTTACTGGTTTAATTCAGTTCTGGTCAATGGTGAAAGAATTTCCTTTGGTCACTGATGAGCTAGCAAGTGATTTGGGGAGGTAGGGACTAAGAAGCCTTCTAGAAACTTTTACTGCTCTGTGAATGAACATAAGGCAAACTGGCTCTTTTTTCCTGTTTCCAAATATGGCTGTCTAGTTGTTGCCCTTAGAACTATGCTCATCACCCCAATTCTCTGAGGACAATGGTCAAAGATGCCAAAGTGCATACTGACCAAGACAGAAAGGGCAGGTGAAGGGAGAGATAGTGTTGGGAGGATTTCACTGAGTCACTGAAAGAAACCATTTTGAGTTCTTCCTGCATTATGAACAATAAAATATTATAGCTCCTTTAAATCATTTTAACCATTTCCTATTATTTATTACAGAAAACCTCCCAACACTCCCTCTGAGAAGTTTTTCATCCTCTGATCCACCTCTGTGGTGACCTCCATTTTGTTCTCATCACTTAACATCTCATCACCTACAATTTGTTTCTGTTCTGTTTGGTTTGCTCATTTGTTCTGTTTCTTGTTTTGATTAAGTTTTAGTGCACAATTTTATATTTCCATGTCTACACACTACACTATCACCACCAAAGAGCCTAGTCTTCACATCTTAGTTCCTGATTCACTTCCCTCAGGGCTTGTGCTTGATACTGTCTGCTTACAGCTTCTCTAATGTGATGACTTCTTTTTTTACACTTTTCCCTAAAAGATTTATTCTCTTCTTCATATTTTGGGATTTAGGGCTGTGTTTTTAGCCTCGGTTTGATTCTATCTGTCTTATACTTTCTCTACAACAGCTCCCACCATTGCTTTTAGTGGTTATGGAGTCTTATTCTAGTGCATCCTCTATATCTGTGTTATCTGAGAGGATAGCCTCTAGCCACATGCAGTCATTGAGCTCTTGGTTTTGAAGATGAAGAAAGGGGAATATCAAGTGTATTGTTAATTATAGCTTTAAATGTTAATATTTTAGATGTACTGGCTAAAATGGAAAATTACTCTTCACTAATTAGTTCTAATAGTAGCTATTATTTAACTTCATTTGAATATAACTATGAGAAAATTAGAAATGCTTATGTCACTTTTTATCTTTCTGTTAAACAGTGTTACTCACATGACTGTAGACATCATTCCTAAGATATGATTAGGAGGAACAGTCATGATAATGAACTGAACATGCATGTAAGCTACCCATCCATCCTCATCTCATCATAAAAATGCTAACCACTGAGATACATTATGTATCTGAAAGGGACAATGTGGAAAAAAAGGAGAAGTCAGAACAGGAGTGAACAGTCTTCGCTAGAACTATTTGATTTAAGGATCAGTTTATTACAGGTGTGAGGTAGGAAACGGTTTAGGAAAAAATTTGAATGTTTTCAGCTTGAGAAAATAAGTAATTAGTCTTGTTAATTGGTGACTGTAAATGCCATACAGAAAGAATTAGAATATATATGCCAGCAGGGTGTGAAGATAATGAAGTTGCTACTGGATTTGTGTTCTCTAAAGCATCCTTGGACCCAAAAGAGCAGGGCTGAGGGAGAAACATATTGGGTTAGGGCAGAGGATGAAATCATGAAGGGCATGAACCTCCATGGTTGTGCTTTGGGAAATTTAAGAATGGGGAGGAGCCTTGAAAAGAGAGTATTAGCAAAACAAAGTTGTGTACTCTAGGATCTATCATAGCAAAGGTACAAGAAGCAGGTAGATATGTGTTCCAAAAGTAGTTTCCAATATACTCCAATATACTATGTTTTACTAGAACTTGAGGTGTGTTTTAAGCAGTGGAAGTTTTATCAATCAAATGTTTATATGAAGCAGCATATACATAGAAAGAGAAAGTACAAACCTGTTAACAAAGGGAGTATGCCATGGAAATAAGATACTGTTGGTTTAGACTGAGATGAGTGAATCTGGTTTTTATTCCCACATTTTATAAAGACTCCATTAAGGGAATTAAATAGTCAAGGTAGGAAATGTAACTGCATTTGAGTAAGCTCCCAATCTAAAACTGAGTACAAGGGAATTTCAGTTTCTATGTACCCATCAAGGGGAGCTTATGTTTTTTTTTTAATGCTATGAAATGAATCTAACCAAGAAGTGGAGAGAACCACAACTTTGAAGAGCTATGGATTCTCTTTATTGCTCTTCTGTGACCTAAATGTTGAACACAAAATATCAGCCAACACCACAAAGCAAGTAATTACTGCCAACTACTTCTAATTTGAAGCCTATCTTGATTATTCTAGATTATTTGAATAAGAACTTAATCTTGTTTGTAATGTTGAAAAATACTAGTCAGAAGGTGTTTAAATATGATCTGTATTAAAAATAATTTTAAGGACAACCTAGAAACAATGGCATGTGATTTTTACTAGGCAGTTCAAGCATCAGTCTCTGGAATTACGGCTTTTGGATGTAAGAACAGATTGAGTGTATGAATCTGGAACATTGCAATTAATTCATACATTAGAGCTAACTCTACAAATTTATGAAGTAATGCCTAAAGGGGCTTCAACATGGTATTATAGAAAAACTGATTATAAATTCAGTAATTTAACTTGCTTGTGTGGTGTAGTATATTCTAAATATTATTCTAAAAGATCCTTCAATGAAAAAGGCAAACATTCATGTGCATGGAGAGTGATGGCTCATGTGACTGGAAAAGGCTTAGGATGGAACTCAGACACTCATGAGAGTAGTGTGGAAATAAAGTCAGAAGCAAACGGAGCTCTTTATATTCAAGAAGGAGGAAAAAAGGGCAGAGTGGTTGAGATTCCATGATTATGGGTGGGTGGGTAAAAAGGAAGGCAAAGAAGGAGTGCCCGAGAAGCTGTGGTAAGAGGCTTAGGTTTCATCCTATTTGTGGAGGGAAGCCTTTGGCAGGTTATAATCAGAGCATTGTTCTGGTGTGATTCACCCACAAACAGAATCATTTCAGCTAGTCGGTGGAATGTGGACCAATGGATGTGAAAGTGGGAACTGTGAGATGAGTTATGAGGCTGTTGCCATGGATTCAGGGAAGGGAGAGGGTGTTTTTAACTATGTTTTCAGCAGGGGAGCTTTTAGTACAAAGGGTTTGAGCTAGAAGCAGTTAGAGAGCAAATGCTGATCAAAGGGCTTGATGGGAAGTTAGCACACAGAAGAAATCCAAGTTGATGCCCAAGATTTTAAAGATGATGCCCAAGATTTTTATCTGAGCAACTGAAAATAGGAGTGATAACTACTGAAATGATAAAGACTGGGAGAAATAAGTTAGAGGTAAATGAGGGAGCATTCTGTGTTAGATCTTTAATAGTTGAGATATTTATTAAGTGTTCAAGTGGTGATGTCCACTTGACAATTGGATAAAATACATATGGATTGATGGGGGCACTGTGGACTGGAGAAGCCCATTTGGGTGACATCAGTATGTCAGTGTGATCTACAGCCTTCAACTCAGCCTCATGAGATCATGAGGGAAATAGGGTAAAGAAGGTAGTGAGGAAAACTGCTTTTGGGCATTCAAAAAAAAGCAGAGAGCAAGAAATTCTGAAAAAAAGAGTAGGGAAACCAGGTGACAGAGCCTGAGAAAAGGGGTTCTAAAAAGAAGCCCTAGTCCACTGATTCCCACTGCTCACAAGGCACTGAGGATTATACCATTAAATATAATGTCTTGCTTATAGGGGCAAAGGAAATTTTGACATTTTATAATGTCCAATGATTTGCATTTTTAGTTAGTTGTGCCATTTTATTTCTTTATAGAGGATTAAGATTATATCCTGAAGGAAGATATTTTAGTGTAGGCTTAGGGTATGTCAGTGACTTGGCATTTTATTATTTAAGGTCAGAGATATACCAACCACAAACACTTGTGCATGCATGTGTATGTATGTTTGTAAATATTCTACATTCAAACAGACTGCCTACTACATTTGCAAGGGGCATTTTTGAAATGTTAGTTTGTCTTCATCTCAGTTATGAGTGTCAATTATGTGTGAGGCACTGTGGTGGGTGCAAGGAAAATCATTGGGGTTCCAGTGATTTTGATCATTGCAGATACTCATCTGGAGTTTGATTCTGAGGGAATTTAGAAATGTGTGCTCCATTCCAGCTTCTCAATCATATAATCTGTATTTTAACAAGCTCTCCAGATGATCCTGATACCCTTTCAAGTTTGAGAACCCCTGGGAAGGGGGGAGAAAGGCTATCTCCTTGGGAATGTTCATTCATTTAAGCTCCATTTTAAAGTGAGAGTGTATAAAGAGACATATCATATACTGAGGCAATCTGTTCCATTTCTGAAGTCTGGGTTTAGTTATTTTGGATTACGGCATATTTGAGTCTACTTTTGGTTTCAGACTATATATGAAGCTATTTTAAAATTTTTAAGTTTATTTATTTCCATTATGTAAGTAAAACTGTTGAGAGCTTCTGAGAAAATTGCCCAACTGTGCAGATTGATTCCAGTATAAATGTATGCATGAATCTGACAGCTGTGAGCACCTCATATGGAGTTGGAACCCACATTTTCCTTGTCAGTTTCCTCATGTTCTCCCAGCAACTGTTCTGAATATTCTATTTGCCTATTTGCTTATCATTCCCAACATAGAATCTTACCTCTTACTCTTCACAGGTAAGAGTACCTTCACAAGTACTCTTCCAGTTACTGGAAAAACTTCCTGATACTAGTGTTGAATTTTTATCCAATATGATCACACCTTTCTCCTTTGACCAATTCATTCCATTAAGATGTAGAAGCTATACCTGCTTGACTGTAAGCATGAGCTTAACCAGCCCCCACCTTATCTCCCCTTCCTTTTGTGCTCCTCACTCTCCAGTTCAGCACTTAAACACACTAAGAGGCTTTTTGATTTTAAAAAGAAAAGCAAATTCTGTCTCAAATTCACATCAAGGTTTTGATTTCAACCTTGCATTTTACCCAACAAAATGTCTAGTATTGGTCTATTTTTGTCCATTTCACAACCCCACCAACCAATATGTCATTGAGTTCATGGCAGACAGTTAACTTTGCTGAATGGTTAAATGTATATCTAGAAAACTTGAAAATACAAGGTTACCAAAAATATATCATGTACTTTTACCTAAATTAAACGATCATGAAAGTTTTAAATCTCTAACATCATATTTACAATCTAAATATTAGAGAAATCATAGTTTCATGAAGTTTTAGAAAGAGCAAAGTAATGTTTAGAGGACAATTTAGAACCAATATTCAAGTATTTGTACAAGTATCTAGATAAAATCAAGATAATTAAAGTAAAAAAATCTTTCTAGAAACTTTAAGTCATATTACTCTATCAAACCATTGTTAGAACAGCTTGAAGTTATACCTTGGAAGTAAGGCTTATTATTTCTTCTTCCTGCTGAATTTTATATACTGATCAGAATAATGGGCAGTATTTTGAAATAAAAAAAAGTAGTGAAGAAATAATTTTTAACAAACCAACTGATTTTTTAAAAATTGAATATTCTCTTTGTTTTAAAAAGCCTATGCTGCAGCTGGCAACACTGCAGTAAGATAATAAGAAGGAGGAAGTAAAGAGTAAATAGCATCAGGAAGACATGGAGCACATTCTGAAAGAGAAATACTACTTGCCCTAACATTTTTCAAATGAATTTTGATGACTCATTCTGTTAGCAGGAAAGAGTTAAAAAGGAAAATTGAAGATGAAAATGTTTTAAAACTTTAGGTCTAACTATCTTAATATACTAACTTTTATATTATCTAGTATTATGGAACATATTAAAAATCTCACTCTCTGGCCAGCCAATGCAGCCAAACATTCTCACTTAAAAAGAGATTTTGTTTTTGTTTTTGTTTTTATTTTGGTCACTTCTTGAGGACTAAACATCAGAGAACAAAGTAAAAGATCCTGTTAGAAGGCAGCATTGGGTTTCTATAAAAATACCCTGCTGCCTACTATGCTCCCTGACTCTCCATGTGTCACAAAGCTGACAGACACATCCCAGTCTTGGAAAAGGAATGTCAAAGACAAAAGTTTGCTTTTAAAACAAATAAAGATAAACCGAGAAAGAAGAGCATGGTCTAGCACTCAATTTACAGAAGAGATCCAGAATAAGGTAAAGCTACCCTTAACTCGTAAAATGGAGCTCTACTACCCCAGGGATAGAAGTTTGACAATTCCAATCTGTTTTTTAAAACTTTCTAGAGAAGAAATCAGCACAGATTCAGCTCCTTAGGTCTTTATTTCGCCACTGACTATCCAAAAATCTATGCAGAAATCAAAATTATGTCTGTCAGCTTGCACCTAAGAAGGTTCTGTGCAAAAATACTTATTTAAAGTCAGAAATACAAAGAGAAATACTAGTTGATCTCACCATATGGGGGATATAGGAAAAACAAACAAACAAAGGACAAGGAAAATTTAAAACTGTTAGCAGAATGAAAGTTTAGAACAAGAGGTGGGGGGTGCATTCAGGGGAGGGATGGGCACAAGAGATTAAGATGATGGTTCATGGGTGATATTGTAGTGGGACAACCTCGGGTTAGACAATGATGTAAAACGTGTGTGTGCGCGCGCGTGCGTGCGTGCGTGCATGTGCAATCAATTAAAAAAATAAAATAAAATCCAAAACAAGATGATGCTTATGTAATAGTTTAATGTGCTTCACCAATAGGGCCTTTCATGTAGAATTTGTACCGGAAGACTCTAGGATTAAACAGCTCTGATACAAGCTCCTCTTAAATCTATCAGCTTTGTCCATGTGTTAAGATGGAAAGCACACATAGAGAAAGTAGCAGATTTGTTGTGCTAAGTTGTGAGTGTTTAATCAGTACTTAATAACAATGGTAAAGTTTGATTAGTGTTTATCAGTATAGGCAGAGCAATAAAACATTTTTTCAGAGCAGGATGAAGCAAATATATTACAGAAAAAGAAAATGGAGAATTTAGGAAGTGTTGAATATTATTGTACTTAGGCCAGCTACCCTTCCCTTCTCTCCTTTAAAAATACACTTTCCTTGAATTCATTCAGTTTAATAATCAGATCCTCAGTCTTGCCATTTGCAACATCATGGATGGAGCTGCAGGGCATTATGCTAAGAGAACTAAGTCAAAAGGAAAAGGACAGATACCTGATGATATAATTTGCATGCAGGACATAGAGAAACAAAACAAAAGAACAGAAAAACTAAACCAAAATGAACCCCAGAAATCTGACTGTAGACTAAAACTGCTGGAGTGGGGGGTAGGGTACAAAGAGGGGATAAGTCCAATGGATTTTAATGGAAGTTTGTTGGTTCTTTAGTTGTGGGTGAAGTGAACCTTAGCCCTAAATCACCTGTAGGGTTGTAAACAAATGCTACCTCAATAAAAAAATATACAGTAAATAAGTAAACAAATAAAAAATAAATCTTAAAGAAAATATACGAGATGATTTGTTTACATTTTTCAGATCTTGAGCCGTTAGAAAACTATGGTGAAGTAGAAAAAGACTTCCTAGTATTTTCACTGTAGTCACCAGAATCAATAATTCAGCTATAATAATAAAAGACTTGCAAAGAAAGAGTGACTTGGTAATGAATGTACTTTGTACTGCAACTTGAGTACAACTGCTAAATGCCAACCTACAGCAACTGTCAGTTACAGATCATAATTTGTATTGAAAAACATGGGAGATGAGGGAGAAATACTGGATCAATTCATAAAAACACTTCAAGCAATACGCTTCTTTAAAAAATCTGAAAAATAGGGAAACAAGAAGGAAACAGACATCTTGATCTGTTATCAGGTTATGAGATGGTTACTCTATTTTCAATCAGTAACCCCTCAGACAGGTACAAAAATCAGAACCAAAAATATTTGATTGCAAAATCATACTAGAAGAATTTTGATATTGATATTGAAAAGTGAAAAAGTTTCTTAACATAACTGAACTTTCCCTTAACATTAGTTGAGATTCATACAGTGAAGAGATGCCTGGTCCTTTGCTCAGAGAACCTGAAACATCTCCCTCAGGTCCTGTTGTCTGGATCTCTGCTGAAGGTATCTGAAGATTGTAGGGTGGGATATTGGTGTTTCTGGGCTGGAGCTCAGTTCTGGCTGGAAGGTATTGCTAGCTGATTTGGTGGGCTGGTATTCTCCTGGTGCAGTGTACTGTGTCTGGGGATTCTTCCTGCCATGTCTGAAGGCTGGGGTGCACTGCCCAGATATTCCAGTGTGTGAAAACAGTGCCTGGACCTGTGCTTACTGGCTCCTGAATCACCTGGCAAGGTGCCCTATGTTGTAGACTTCCCTGCTGTGTCTCATGGCTGGGATATGTTGTTCAGGTGGCCTGGCATATGGAAATGGCCTGCTCAGAGCACCTATTGGGGCCCCTGTACCCTGGGATCTACTCAGTCGGTTTCCATTCAGGTCTGCTCTAGATTTGCATTTGCTTCCTGAAGTCATGGCTACACAACACAGATGTACAGCCTGATTGTGCACCAGACCAAGTACTAGCTTTCCATTTCACATCTTCTCCTGCCAGCGTCACACGTTCACCCTAGAAAACTGTGACCAAAGGACCGCCTCCCTCACATGACTTCTTTTAGTAGTTAGATCATAGCTGGTGGGCACATGCTTTTTCAACCACAATGCTTTTTTTCCGGGCATGGGCAAAGCCTGGTACTCTGTAAGGATAACAAAGCAGCATGAACTTAAGCAGGCAGAGTCTTTTTGTTGCAGGCTTATCGTGACTAACAATTAATATTAGAAAGTCTCAATAAATCACTGTTCAGAAAGACTTAATTTTGGCATTACTAAATTATTATCATCTGATTTCCTTTATTCATAGGAAGTATTCAAGTTTTTATTGAATACCTAGCTTATATGAAACACTTTCCTACATTTCACAAGGAACATAAAGAAATGTAATACTGGGTTCTGACTATAAGTAGCTTATATTTAATTAGAATTTTTTTCCCAATAAAAAACAAGCAAGTGTGGCATAAAGGGAATTGTCTAACTTTTCGGGCTGTATTTGTATTTCTCCAGAGAAAGTGAAAAAGAGAGCAGGAACAATAGAGATAATAAGAGAGAGAGAGAGAAAATTTATTGTGAGGAGTTGGCACATGTGATCTTATAGCTGACAGATCTGGAATCTGGAAGCCAGGCAGCAGATTGGAGCCCCAGGCATTCTAGAGGCAGTTTCAGTCCCATTTCTCTCTAAGACCTCCATCTTTTTTTCCCTAAAAGATTTCACCTGATAGGATGAGGTCCATCAACATTATGGAGAGGAATGTTTTTTATTCAATCTAACTTAAAAGTTAATTCTCTCTTAAAATCATGTACATTGGGGTTTGACCAAATATTTGGGTACCTTGGTCTAGCCTAGCTGATTGATAAAAATTAACCATCACATTTGTCCTTTGCAGAAGAGAATCAATAAATCTGGTTTTCATTAGGCTATAAGGTGATTTTCTGGGGCTAATGACAAATAGTAAGTCATAAGTTATTTCACCCCTGGGAAGCTGGAATTCATCCGTTTGGATGCATTTTGTCATCTTTGTGTCCTTATCAGTGAGCCTGCTGAGCCTAGTTTGAGATTTTATCTCTCTTTGGGGCAGAGACGAGAATGTGGCCCAGGCTCAAGTGTCAGAGACTAGATGCCTTGGGTGGCTGTACCCTCTTAAGGGAGCCCCCAACAGGGAAAGGGTCAGCAGGTTTCTGCTCTACAGCATTTCTTCCTGCCAGTGTTACTTGCAAATCAACTCTGAATTTTGGTAATACACCTGTCAATGCCTTCCCAATTGTGGTTGTTGTTTTTTATTTTGGGCTCTATTTTAGATAACTTTCTGGTACTTGATAAACTGAATTTAGGTTGGAATGTCCAGGCAAGGCTCAGGATTCTGCATAGGTGTTGGGCAGCAGTGAATCCACAGGAGAACACAGAAGATAATGGACAAAGAATCTTTCACTTCAGGGCTTTGAAAAGCTTCCTGAACAACACTTTAGCTTTCTAAGGGAGGCTTCAGATTTAATATCCTTCAAGCAAAAAGACTTTAGAAAGAGAGGAATAAGCCAGCCTCTCCTAAAACACATTGTCTCTCTTCCAGCATAGCAATTGATTGCTTTATTGGGGTAATTGTTCAGGAGCTTAGTACTTTGAGTTCTTTAAACCAGCTACTTTGGTTTAAAGCAAAAATAAAAAACTGGCTATTAAGCAGGTAATTAAGAGCAGGACAAAAAATAAATTCAATGCTAAAACAGTCTAGCATGGAAAAGACTTTTGGTGGTTGAGAAAGAGAAGAGGTTGTATGAGATGGATAGGATTGGATAAGCTTTCCCAATTTAGGATAAAAAAATATAAAAGCAAGAAGGAATAAATCATCAGGGATTCAGTCTAGAAGGAAGGAAATTTTGTCATATACAACAATATAGATGAACCTTGAGGACACCGTTAAGTGAAATTAGCTGTTCACATGAAAACAATTCTGCCTGATTCAGTTTAAATGTACCTCAAGCACTCTGATCTGTATAAACAGAAAGCAGAATAGAGGCTGCTGGGAGATGGGGACCCAGTGTGTGAGAGGTATGGGTCTATAAGGTGAAAAAGTTTTGGAGATCTGTTGTACAACATGTAAATATATTTAATGGTGTTAAACTCTACACTCAATAACGGTTAAAATGGTGAAGTTGATATCATATATATTTTACCACAATGAAAACATGCATTATGGAAAATATAAAGAATAAAAAATGAAATAGATATCACTCATTCATGGTTTTTGTTGCTGTTGTTTTTTTGAGACTAGGTCTCGCTATTTTTGCCCGTGGAACTGCAGGCTCTTGCTGCCCAGGGTACCACAGACTCAAGCAATCCCTAGCCTCAGCTTCCCAGGTAGCTGAGATTACAGGCGTGCGCCACCACGCCCAACTATTTTTGGGGACTAAGTCTCGCTATGTTTTCCCAAGCGGGACTCATCACTCATTCTTAATACACTGGAACACTAATATTATGTTTTCTCTAGTGTTTTCTTCTAGATACGTATTCTACTTATTTTCTTTATTTTACTGTGAGGTCTTTGTGATTTTTATCTATAAGATCAGAAAATTGCTAGGTTCCTTGCTTTTTAATGTGGGATGTGATACTGACTATCCTTGTGTTTGTAACTTTAATTTTATTTAATTTTTATTTTGAATGCTCTTTTTTCATTGAGATATATACTTGACATAGAGTGTTATATTTGTTTTGGGTATAAAATACAATGATTTGAAATATGTGCATATGGCAAAAATGATCACTATCACCACCATACATAGTTACAAAAATATTTTGTGTGAAGAGACCCTCTTAGATCTACTTTCTTAGTAACTCTCAAATATACAGTATGATATTATTAACTCCAGTCACCAGGTTAACTATATTACACCATCTGACTATAGTCATTACATATTTTAGACCTCTTGATCACTTTCACACATTTCTCTATCAACACCACCCCTACCTCTGGCAAGAACTAAGGTGCTCTTTCTGAGTTAAAATTTTTTTATTCCACATACAAGTTGGATCATACAGTATTTGTCTTTGTCTAACTTATTTCACTCAGTATAAGGTCCTCCAGGTTTATCCATGTTATTACAAATGATAGGTTTTCCTTTATTTAATATCACTTTTCTTCATTCATTCATCAGTGGACCTGAACGTAGGTTACAGATTGCTCAAGAGAGCAATCACGCTCTTTGGATATGTATCAAGAAGTGGAATGCTACTGGATCATGTGGTAGCTGTATTTTTAACTATTTTTGAAAAAACTGCACATTTTCCTAAAGTGAATCCACTATTTAAATTCCCACCATGCACAAATTTTCTCTTTTCTCCACTTCTGACATCAGCTGTGATTTCTTGTCTTTTTGATGATCCCCATTCTAAGAGGTGTGAGATGACAACCTCTTATGGTCTTGATTTGCATTTTCCTGGTGGTTTATGGCATTGAACAAATGTTTCAAGTACCTGTTTTATAACTTTTCTAGAAAAAATGTCTAATCTGATTCTTGGTCCATTTTTAAATTGGATTATTTGTTTTCCTGTTAAGTCAAGAGATCTTCATATATTTTGGTTATTAACAATGCTTCATTAGATAGGCATTTGCAAATATTTTCTCCCATGCTAGAGGGTGTCTTTCCTTTTGTTAGTGGTTTCCTTTGCTGTTTAGAACGTCTTCTTATTCAAAGTAGTCCTACTTCTTTATTTTCACTGTCTTAGAAATTAATTTCTAAGACAGATTTCCTGTATTTTCTTCTAGGTGTTATATAGTTTCAGGTCCCCCATTCAAGTCTTTTATACATTTGGAATTAGTATTTGCATGTTGTATAAGCTAGTAGTTCAGTTTCATTCTTTTTCATGTGGGTGTCCTGTTTTCCCAATGGTACTTATTGAAGAGACCACATTGTTTTCATAGGATAATTTATTGTAATGAAATCACTGAGTAGAAGGCATGAATCTATTTTTAACATTTTGTATGAGCCAAATTGTGTTTCAATAGATCTCTTAAATCATAATACCATCATCAAGGTATAAAAATACTATTATCATCATGAACTAATCTCTGATGGCATATTTTAAAATATGTTAATAGGAAAAAATTCACATCTCATGATTTAAAATTGCATTTCTTTTAAATTGCAAGTGACTGAATTTTTAACATGTCTCTAGATGACACTTTGGTAGCTGCATTTTTTTTCTTTAAAATTATCTTGATACATATGTTATTTTTTTACAAAACTTTTTGCTAATACTTTTCATTGCAGCTATTTTTAAACCACAACAAAATATTAAAATGCTACACAATCAATTGTGCTGATATTACCTTTAATGGTTTCTTCTATTGATCCAAAGTTTAAAAGTCTTTTTCCACACTAGAACTTTTGGAGTCTACTTCATTCATTCCTCCTGGATTTTATTTTTAAAAATGAATTCGTTTTGCACACTCAGCTTTTCTTTGGAAGAAATTTGAAATTTACTAGGGTGTGCAGGACATATTTGACTGAAAGGGGTGGACAAGAGGACAAATAAACTGGGGGAACTGAGTCACAACATTTTGGAAGTAAGATCAGAAAAAAAATACCCAGAAAGCACAGGAACAGCCCATGTGCCTGAAAGGGATGGTTGCATTGAGCAATGAAGTTCCAATGAGAGGTAGAGATGTCAAGAAGAGAGAAGAGAATGGCCAAAAGCATCCAATTAGATACAACACGGGTTACTCCGGAATTGGCACACACTGTTCTCAAAAGGTCTTGGTTCATTGGAGAGTGTGAGATCTGGGAGCAATGGTTGTTTTTAAGAGGAACATCAGTTAGATAAGAAAAAGTTTGCCAAATTAGAGATCAAGTTTAGCACCTGATTGAGCAGGAGCAGGAAGCGCCTATATCTTTATAGTAATTTCTGTCCAAAATGGAATGGGATTTTCATCTTTGCCCATGGTAATTTTGTTCAATTTGATTTAAATTGTGTTTACAAAGGAAGGATGTTTTTCTAACTTCCCCAGAATAATTGATGTTTGCATTAGCTATGCAGGTGTATACTACCACATATCTTTCTTATTGTTCTTTAGAAAAATTTTTTTTTTGTATTGTGCATTTCCAGGCTCCAGATAATGTCTTCATGGTCTCACTACTGCACATTCAACACAAGATCTTAGTTAATTTTTATACATGTTCTTATTTATAATGGATGTGCAAATAACAACTACATTAGAAACAGTGGAACTTCATAATATAAGAAAATAACTAGAAATCCCAATCTACAAGTGGATCATATTCCTAAAAGGTAGAATACAGAGTACTTAGGTGGGAGGAAATTTTGTTCCATTATTATATTATATAACCTTTAAAAAGACTTGGTTGGCTTGATTTTTACCCCCACTTTTTCCTTTGTCATCTTTTTTGATATGACCAGCGAGGAAATGTATGCATGTAAATCGGACATGGGTAGCTGATTCTAGGTGACTCTGGAATCATCCAAGAGAAGGCATGGCTTCCTATGAAGAGTTAAAACATTACAAAAGGATTTAGGAAGCATAAGGAAAGGAGGTGAAGGAAGAGTCCTTGGGGATACTCTTGGGATAAAATACTTTAAATTGAAATAACTCATTAAATATAGTCTGAGGCCCCAAGATGAGCAGGATTCTTGACTGGATAATAAAGAATTTTTATGTGTCTATGTGTGTGTATGTGTGTGTGTGTGTGTGTGTGTGTGTGTAGCTATATACTCCTAAAAATCATGGTTTTATTGCTTTTACTTTTATTGTATCACAATGCTTGCAGTTATGTTTGTTTACTATTCACTGTTGCATGATAATTATTATACTATAGATAATACTTAGGCTTTTAGGGCAGAACAGACAAACATAATTTAGGACTAGTAATTTACCTTTTCTGAACTTCCATGAGAAAACGGTAGGCAACTTCAAGAGATGTTGAGCAATATCAATGAGAAGACCTATAAAAAGTTCTTATTTTCTATGTGCCTTACACATGGTGAGCCCTGTGGCAATTTTTCCCCCTGCTCATTATCCCTTATATGGGCATAACTGGCCTAAAGCTCAGGACATGGCAAACAGTCTCTTTTGTCCTTCTTGATGTTATCCTAGCACAGTGCCCCTGCAGAGTTGAGGTGGTTAATCTTACTAATTTGGTCTGAGAAGATGATGGGAGGGTGAAGGATAAAATGAAAGCTCAATGATTCATATATTTTTATGAGATGGTTTTAATAGTTTTCTCAAAAGTATGTTTTGACAATTACCAAATTTAATAGGATGACTGAAAAGTAAAGGAATCACTATTGTTTGTTTCTGAAGAATTACTATCATCACATGTCATGAACATAGGTTCCTATGAATTGCCTAGCAGAAAATATTAGAATAATATCTTTAGAGGTTTCCTTTTATAGTTTCTTTTTAAAGGTCAAAGGAATACAGGGGAATTTTATTTCTTAAGAAAATCCTGCCAAGTGTGACAAGGATAAACCTAGAGCACTTTAAACTAAGTGAAATAAGTCATTCATGGAAGGACAAATATTGATTTTTCTTCTTGTATTAGCTACCTAAAATAGTCATGTTTATAAAAAAAAAGAGAATAGAATATGCCTATATATATAGTGTATATATATATATATATACTATATATATATATATATATATGTATGTATTAAGAGACTAGTGGTCTCTGCTATGTTGCCTGGGGTTGTCTCAATCCCACAGACTCAAATGATCCTTAGCCTCAGCCTCCTAGATAACTGGGACTACAGGAGGCATGCCACTGTGTATTGAATATCTGTGTATTGAATATCAGTGCTCATTGGATATATCTTTAAGTTAAAAAAAAAGTTTTGGGTTAACTATAGAACATGATGAAATTTCCAAAAGAAAAGAACAAAAAGTGAGCAAAGAATGATTACCACTATAATGTAGATGATGGCATTCTTCACATCCAACTCTTGTGACAAGTACAAAAAGTCTAAATAAAAATATTCCATTGAGACAGAAATCTTTGCAAAGTTTATCAGGATGAGGAGAGAAATCATAATCCTACCCTAAAGCCTACAGTAAATTTTAAAAATTTTATTTATTTATTAATTAAATATTCTTTGCTTAGTTTTTTCATGATCTTCAGATTTGGTGAGTATAGTTCTCCCACCACCAAAGGAAACGTAGTCCTTTCTTCTATTCCCCTATGCTCTCCCTCCTCCTCCTTCTTCACTTCCTCAAGGTCTCATCTATTATCTGCTTTCAAGGGTTGGTCTTATTATTTTGAAGAGATAAAGGAATCATTAGTTAGGTGGAGGTGGGAAAATTTTTCAGCCAACTGCCCCTCTACAGCAATAGGACTGAAATGAATCCCCCCTTACCCCAGCCACCTGGGACCTGCCTTGAGGTAGAGAGGAAGAGACAGGATTTAAAATTCTGAACTCAAAAAAAGGTACAAGAACCCTATATAGTCAGAAATAATGGAAAGAAAAGACAAGACTCCTGTGGATAGACAGAAGAGCATTAACATAACACCCTATTGATTGGAAAAGCTCTGGAAATGTTTTCAGTTTATAGATTTTTGAAACAAAACAGTCGGAAAATTTGAAGTCAAAGGATTTTTCACTATGATCTTCAATTTTCTTTTAGAATGCAGATTTTATTGGTTAAAATTAATTCCCTCAAAAAATAACTACAAACTAGTTATCACCTATTACTTCTTAGTGTATTTGATATCATAAACACCTATGCTTTTTTAGGTCATTTTTTTTTTAACTCAGTGCAGTTACTATGTTCCATGGGACACAGAACTGAAAAATAATGTTAAAAAGTAACTCTGCACTTATTATACAATGTGAGATATTTTATTGGGCAAGATCTTAGAGACTGTCAATTAACATGCAAACCACTTCACAAGCAAACTGAAAGGGGAGTATGTGATTCTCTGTTCCTTTTTCTTTAATTAAGGTTTTCATATTAATTCTCTTTCCATTTATGAATTTTCTTACCTTCTGCTAAGGCTTGAATTGTCTTCCAAAACTCATATGGTGAAGTTTTAATAGCTCACTATCTCAGAATATCACTGTATATGCAGACAGGGCTTTTAAAAGGTAATGAAGTTAAAAATGAGGTCATATGGGTGGGTCCTAATCCAATATGGCTGGTGTCCCTATAAGAGAAGGAGATTAGGACACAAATGTGTAATGACACCAAAACCTGTAGCTGCTAACCAAGGAGAGAGGTCTCAGAAGAAACCAACAGCTGATGTCAGTCTTCAAGTCTCCAAAATTGTGAGAAAATACAGATCTGTTTAAGCCATCTACTTTGTAGTATTTTGTTAAAGTAGTTACGAGTGCAGATAGTCTTCTGCTGTCCCCCCTCAACTCTGGGGCTTTTTTTCTCATTCTTTCAGAGATTTTATCACTTCAACGACTTTACCCATCCCACACTTGTTTATTCAAATAAATATCCCAATTGACCTGGTAGCCCCTGATCTCCAGTTCTAACGCGTAGACTCATGTGAGACTCTCTCACCGGTCAGCCAGCTCTCTTGGCTGTCCATATCAGAAACAACTTGCCCAATGAGCCACAATTACTCATAACATTTTCATTCAGTCATTCAGGCTTCAGATTCTAAAGCCTTGGATATTTTTATTTTGATGCTGCTTTTAGGTAAGAGGTCACCGTCTTTCCTTGTGGTTACTCATTTTTCTCCTCCTTTTGTAACTTATTCCCATGTTAACTTCTGACCCGATTTCCACTTCTGTTCTGTGGTTAGTCATGCTGCTGTCTCAGTCTGGAATAATCCAGTTGCTAATTCATTTCAGTTGATTAGTTTTTCTGTGCACAGAATTCTTCCTACCTCAAAGGTTTTGTGGCATTTGGCTACTGATCCATCCTTGCTTTCATTGTTCATTCCACATCCACCCTCCATTCTATTCAAACTTGTATTTAGTGTTCTGGCATTACTGTCTCATTTACTGTCTAATTTTGGCCTCTGTTTTTGCTCAAGCCAGCTTTCTTTCTTGGGAATTCCTTCCATTTATCAACTTTTCATCATCCTTCAAAGGCAATTTCATATATAATTCCTGTGTGAACTCTTGTAAAAAGACACTAGTTACATGGATCTGCCTCCTCCAGCCTCTGCAAACTTTCTTGCTTCATTCCCTATCATGATGAACAAGTACTGTTTAGACAAATGTCATATTCTGTCCTCACAGCCATCTCTTATCAATGGCAACAGTCACACCTCTCTGTCCTTTCTCAATGATTCATATTTCTTTTAATTCCATTTTTAGCTCTTCGTAATAAGATGATTTTCTAATTAGAGGCCTCAAGTACACATTGAGAAGTAATATTAAGTTCTCAATATATATATCAATTACTATGTAACTGACAATTAAAATCTATTATATATTGATATACTACTAGTATATGAATATAAAATAATAATTGTACAGAATAATATAATCATTAAGAATACATTAAAAAGTTATGTTCATTGTAGCCTAGGGAGATCATAGGCTGTCATTTTATTTCTTTACATTTAAATTTAATTTACTTTTTCATGACAAGGCACGTGAAATAAATGCTGTGTTGTGCTTCCGAGAACAGCTGCCACAACACCCAGACAGATTGCTGTTGTATTGACATTATGCTGTCATTTAAAAATACCACTTTTCATCATGTTACAGTTTGGGGTTACAGTATTTTCCCTCTTAACATTTGGGGTCTCTGTCTTACTTTTTTTTTTTTTTTGCAAAGAGCACTGTTTGGCATAAAATAAGTACTCTAGAAATAATGTGAATATAGTAGTTCTTAGGAAGACTCACATATACTTTTATAGATAAACAAACCTGTAGGAAGAACTTACTGTAGACTATTATTTTTTCATAAATGCAGAAACATCTGCTTTTGGGTCTTAGGGAGCCTTTTTGCCTTTACATTTTTACAGGCTTGAAAAATAGTTTTGTTCCATAAATATCCCAGTATGAGTCACTCACTTAACCAAACAGCTGTTTACTCATTAGCCAAATGCTCTCCATTTTAAGTCATACACTTAAATGAATTTTCTCTCATACCTCTCTCCTTCCCCTAGAAGGGAGAAAAATGATGTGCAGATATTGTTCTGGAATACTAATAGGTGCAGCTTTGCCTCTGACATGAGGGAGTCTGTTTCAAGATAGTTGCAGGAAGTTATTTTAGCTAACATTAGTAAACTGTATATGCTTCCATTGTTCTGCTCACACACGTGATGCTTAGTCTTCCACTCTTATCTTTCCCTGTGTACCTCCGGAACAATGTGGCCCCAATTCCAATCCAACCTACTAAGCTCTCATTGAGCACCATGCAGCTTTTTGCTCTTCCCCCTGCCACCAGGCTATTATGCAGGTAAATAGACTGTGTCAGGAACCACTGGCAGGAGTCATTCATTTAGTGAAGTGCAAGCAAATGATGAGTATTTTGCTTTCAGCCATCACTTTGAGTTCTTTAACTTATTTTGAATGATAAATACAAAGAATCATTTGCAATTTATACTCCAGATAACTACTCTTTAACAGTCACTAATGATCTAGATTTAAGAATTTTATTTTCACTTAATAATACTTCTTTTTAATAAATTCATTGATGACACTGGGTATTTGATTCCTATTACTTCCTCCCATCTAAAAGAAAACTGTGACTCATACTGCTACTTTCTTTAAAAATGGTGCCTATCAACAATAATTCTTCCTCCTAGAAGACAAAAAAAAATGCCTAAATGGTTTTGAAAAAGTCATAGTAGAGCAAAACTTTAATTTCTAGAAAGAACAAGTGAGAAGAGATAGAGTCAGTCACCAAGAGGCCCCATGGACAGTATGGCCATTCTCTGCAGGATTTTCATCTGACGAGAACTCTTTTTGGGGATGTCAAGGACATCTCAATGCCTAGAGCTGCCACAGTATGTATTCAGTAAGCATTTCCATTGTTGAAATCACCAGTAGTTAAAATCAATTTTATATCACTGTCCTGAATTCCTTGGTAACTCAACACTTCCTCCGAAGTAGTCCTGTTTCCCACAAAAATAGGTTTCTAATTCAGTAACTAATAAGCTAATGCCTGACACCAGCAGGAACTAGGGCACCAGGCTCTGATTAGGCAGATATTGCTGACTGGTGACTGATTAAATTCTTGTAGTGTCCACTCTGCAAAGAGCCTTTGTTTTCATGTAGATTAGCAACCAACAATTTTTGAGAAAACAATCCGTATCCTAGAGTTGAGAATGAAGGCTTTACTTCCGTAGGGTTATTTTCAGCACCTGTGAAATGGTGCTGTCTTGGCTTAGTTTTCAGAAGGGTTTCTAGAGCTGCTTCCAGGGGAGACAGCTGAAAATTTGGGTCCCACTTCAAGCACACAGACTCCTTAACAGACCCACACACTGAGGTTTACTCAACCAGTTTTGTTTGCAGAAAGGATTTTGAAAACTGGATTTTGTTGCTAAAGAGTTGAAAGCCACTGATTTCAAGGAATGCTACCCTTTCAACTTGTTTTAAAATTCTAAAATTCAATTATACCCACAATTAGAAAAATAATACATCTGTATAATAATATAAAGTACTTATTTGGGTCTATTCTTCTAGGCATTGTCTCAAGTAATTTTCACAGTTAAACTCAATCTCGAGAACAACAGTATGAGCTAGTGTTGTAATTATTATGATAACCATTAAAGTTTAAAAGAGTAAGTTCACATATATTTATTTTCACTTTTATAATTTCCTTAGATACATTAGAAGTCATAATTTATTCAAAGGTAATAATGTAAAAATGAGTATTTAATGAAATATAAATCAGGATAGTCTTTCTTATGCATTATAATTACAGATTTCTAGACTCATTTTTGAGAGTATTTTGTCTTTAACTTGAGGAATTCATTAGACTAATAGAGCTGCAACTGTGCATGTATTCCCTTTATGAGTTATATCATTTTTTCCTTCACTTTCAGCCACGACCTGGAAATTAGTTTCTGATGAAAGTCTACAGAGAGGGTCAAGGGAGCTATAAAAACGACTGGGAATTTCCTGACAACTGTTCCTGTCACTGTTTCTCTGGGATGAACAACTGAATATAAAATCTGAACATGAAATTCCCCATCACTGACTGTCCTTTCCATTTGGGTTTATGGAAGAGATTGTGGTCCCCTGCTTGCCCGCCTAACTTCCACAGTGGTGTTCCTCAGTGTCTTCTGGGGATTCTCTTTACCAGGGTTCCATCAAACTATAACTTCTGGAGGGGATCTGACTTCTCGGGATTGGTGAGGCTTTGATCCTTGCTGGAGGATGGCACTGTCTTACTGGCATCCAGCAGAGGTGGGGGAGGAGGGGATGAGCAGCTGTGTCAGAGGAGAGAGTAACACTGTAGGAGACGAGATATTTCTGAAGATTCCTGGGTTTCAATATGGTGGAACATCTGGGAGAGACTCTACACTGATTCCTGCTATTGCTCTGCTGAGGAATGGAACTGATGGTGAGCTGGATGCCAATGTAACAAAAGGAAATGCACTTTCCATTCAGGGCATCTGCATAGAGGTTGTGGGATAGTTTGCCAGGACATTAGATGAATTCAAACAGGAAATGTGGGTAGACAAAAGAGCTCCAGCATTAGCCATCCATCTAGACTTCAACTCTTCTATTCCACTGATTCCAAAAGGATGCTCTGACATGTTTGTCATACTGACTTTTACTTCAAAATGTCTCATTTCCTGAATCTCTAGAGTCCCTGTCTTTTCTGAGATTTTTTTTACTTTTTTGCCTATATCGTGCTCAATTTTTTTCCTCAAAGAATGTTCAAATTATTAGAATCAAATAGAATCACATATATTTGTATTTGCATGTCTCTATCCTCTATTTTTGGTGGGGGGGATAAAGTTGACAAGAAAGGTAAGAGAATTTACTCCTTTATATTGGAATTCAGAGCCTTCAGCAGGGAGGAAGCTCTATTGGTTGGGGGATCCAGCTTTAGTCATGGGGTGCAATGATAATTTGGAGGTCAGGGTTGTTGAAAACACACCACAGAGTCATGGGCTGCATTGTGCACTTCTAGAACCAATATGTCTGGAAAGCCAGAAGCCTAGAGGCCCTGCAGGCTGGAAAATCAGTAAGATACTTTCTGTTGTGTTGTCCTTCTCCTCAGAGCTATGCCTGTTGCTGTGAATGACATCAGGTTGTCTTTTTTTTGGTATAAAAAAGTAAATAAAATATGAAAATAAAAACACACAGTGTATGTTTCAGCAGATTGCTGCTTTAATATACTAGTAGCATTTGTCTACCCTATAGGCTTTAACAGCTTGTCTTTATCTTTATCCCACAATGAGAAATCTATATTATATGTGGACATTTCCAGTATAGCTGTTGATTGGCTCATGATAACTAACACTTTAACTTTTTGGTTTTGATCATTCCTTGACATACTTTCTATACTGAAGACCATGAAAAATTGCACTTCTCTGTGATAGTTCTAAAAATAACAAGTTGGAGAGATTTTTTATTTCAAAGATTTTTTATTTCAGGTTTCTAAATCAGAGTCATCCTCTCTCTTGATGGCTAACGTAGTCATGGAGGTCCACTATGAATAAGATAAATCTATATTATTAAGATAGTGCATACTAAACATCTTTTTACTCTTTGTAATTTCTCTCAATATGTCTTTAAAAAGTTCCTATGCTATTACTTTACCTCTACATGTTGTTTTCCTTTATTTCAATAACGACACCAAATTGAAGGAGTTCTTGTTTGCAACAGTTGGACCATCCTTAGGCAGGCAAACTATTTCTTCATATTGGGAATTCTGGGAAACTTGTTTGCTTTGAACTCAGCTTATCAATATTTTTTAAGGTCCAGATCTGTTGCTTTCCTCTTACTTTTGTCTAAGTTAAAAACTCTCATAAAGGCTACCTACTTAAATTAGGCTCCATTGTTCATTAGCAACTTGTACAACCTATAGAAATAAACTCTAAATGCTGATATTTAAAAATGCACAAATAGTTGAAAAATAATTAAAATTATTTTGCAATAGCTATTAAGATTACTTAGCTGAAAATGGTCCTGGGAAGACCTTCAAGTCTTATTTGTAAAAGATGTGAGTATTATTCCCAGGTAATTTTCAACTTTAAGTCTGTCCCAAGGCAGGTCATAAAATATAATTTGTCATTTTTCTCAGAATAGTTAAGAATATAATCAAGTCAGTTTGTGATTGGGTTGTGCATATGCTGGCTGCAAAAAAAACAAAAAAACAAAAAATCACAAAGTAGCTTAACCCTTCTGCCATGAGCAGAAATGTACTGACTCATTCCATTTGTTTGTGTTTTTGTCAAGGATTTATCTTCAGAAGCAAATGGAAGAAGAGGCAAAGCTTTTTTGTACAAAACCCATTCTGAGGACCCATTCAGTAAAGGATACAAATAGGAAGAAGAAAGAAATCAACAGTGCTGAGGAAAGGAATGGAAAAGGAGTTTGGAAACAAGATGAGGCTTCTTTTCAAATGGAGAGAATTCTTAGGAAAGAGAAAAAAATAACAATAAAATTTTACTCATGGATTAAATTTCAGAGCAGAATATGCTTTTTGAAAAAAAGCTATTGGTTATACTCAGTTGTTTTCTTACAGAACTTTGCTCATACATTTGTGACAAAATCATTAGTCATTTAATGATGGTGTAATTAGAATGAAACTATTCACATTTCCTTCTCTTTCATTCTTTTAGTAAAAATCAGGAAGGGGATGTGGGGTAGGGTGGGATGGGATAGAAAGAGAAAGATATTTTATGAAAGAACATGTTTCACATTTGAATTATGCTGAGGTTTGAAATTATTTTTTGCTGAACATTGAGGTAAACAAAACTCAGGGAAGGAAAAACTAAATGAGTCAAACAAGAAGGTGCAATTGCAATGGTCCAGACTGGGGCTGATGAGGCTAGGGCTTTCAGTGAGTACTTGCTAGATGTGGGTCTGCTAAGGAGTGTCTAGCAGGATATGTGGGTCTGCTAAGGAAAGCCTAGCCAGTCAGAACAAAAGATTGTAAGCACAGGTTTCTTTTAAATCAAGTAAGAGCAGGAAACTGGATTGCCCCTGGCCAAGGATCCTGTATTAAGAGGCATGACCATGAAGACCTGGGGAACCTATGAGGGAAGTGTATCTTCTAGTATTGATTCTCAGTCGAATCAGTGAAATGTCTTGCTCATAAGAGTGAAACCATGAGCAGGAGTGGAGTACGGTTGGATTACAATATCTGATGACACTATCAGGGCAGCAGACACACCCCTCAAAGCTAAAAAATCCAGTGACGTGTTTACCCCTTGCCCTCTTACCTCTTGTGACTATTACTGTATACATTTTCACTTTTACCCTACCCCTTATGATTAATGCTGCCTAAAATAATCCCATCAATAAAACAAAGCCAGGATCTCACTAATGTTGAGCAGATCTGCCATCAGTAGTCTGTCTCCAAGACTCTCTGCCTTTTATCAATTCTTTGTCCCCAAAAACTGTTTCTAATTTTTGCTTTCATGATGCAACAGAGGCACAGGAGAGAATGAATTCACTTTCCTTCTTGGAGTACCACCAAAAGAGCTGTCCAAAGTCAAGGATTAGCATCATTGAATCTATGCAAACGTCATGTCATGTGGTGATGTTGAGAAGAAAAAGTTCTAGGCTTTTATATAACAGAAATGTTTCCCCTCGAGTAATATAAAAGACAAGCTACATGAGGTAGGTAATAAAACCTCCAACTCTGCCACTTGTAAGGAAAACTTTACCAAAATATCATTCCCCCTTTGGTTTGGTAAGAAGTTAAAAAGCTAACAAGGGGATCAAGTAGATGACTCCAATAGTAAAACATTCCTCAGAGTCAGTACATTCACTGGTCCTCCTCGAGTCCATTGACTGTGGCCATCTCTCCTCAGACCTCACTCCTCCCCTACTAACACCTGAATGGTCAAGTGAAGTCTGGCCAGAGGGTGTTCAGTGAGGGGAAGAATGGGTCTGAATCTCTTTGCCCCAGAATCTCCCAGCATTCTTGTTCCAGCAGTGGTTTCTCTAGGACTATATGTCCTCACTACTCCACTGCTCCTGTTCCCACAGGTTTAATAGGCTCAGGAAGTGCTAACTTCCTTCTTGGTTACTTCGAGTCTACGATGCGGACTATTTTCCACTGTGTTTATTACTGTGTAAGTCAACTTCTCTAGTTGCATTCTCTTAGGTCTTCCTGTTGCTCTGTAAATAGTCCCATTTAAATTCTTATTTCAACACTTTGAAGTGAGGTCTCATTCCCATGGCATTCTAATGATCCAGTAAGGGAACAAATACTTCAAACGTGATAATTAGCTGTGATTTCTAGTTGCAAAAAGCTAGATGATTGCTACTATATGGAGCAGGATGAGCCATTTATTGGTTGTAAATCCCAAAGCAGACTGTAGAAATTCTAGATACAATTTCATAGTCAAAAAAAGCTCTGAAGAAGTGAGTCAAAATCGACTAGGATTAATTATGTTAACCACACACTTTTATTATCTCTTGAGCCACCTGCTGCTAAGTAATATATTCCAGACAAATTTCAAGAATTGTTCAAAATGAAATGTGAACTCTCTAAAAAATGACTTGTTAAAATTGAAGTAGAGCAAATCCACAATTCAAAGCATAGCATGTTTAATTTCTGTTATTCTAAAAGAAAAATTGATTTGTTGCTTGAGCATTAGACTATCCAATATATATTGAAAAGGCATTGGAACTTAGAATGACTTTCGTGGTCTTATTCTAAAGTCTAAGTCTAACATGTTGTTCACCTTATATATGAAGCACCTAAAGACTATGCTCAATGCTGGAAATTTTTCTCTTTTTTTGAAAAATTTTCTGTAGTCATTGCTTATAAGAGTTGTATGCCTGTAAAACAGACAAAATTATTGGAAAATATAAAAAGACTTTCATAGCTTTTGATTTTTTTTGTTTTGATTTTATCCTTTTTGTAGGTAGTGTGTAGCATTATGGATTCATAAACACACTCCATTGACTAGGAACTCAACTCAGTTGAATTAAAGTGATATGTCACTGAGATTATCAACCTAAATGGCTCAGGCTTTGAATAAAGTATATCTCCAAAGAGATTAATATACATATGATCCATATAAATTCAGAAAAGTAAAAGCAAACAAATTATTTTGTTTTCACTAGACCTCATCTTCTGCATTATGGGTTGGTAATTGGGTGCCTTCCAAGCCCAACGATATCTTTTTTGCTAACAGCACTGCCCCCTAGTGTTTACTCTCTTAGTTGCGATGTAAGGGGAACATTTTTTTTTGTCATATACCTACTGTATCAGTGTATTGTTCTGTGAGTGTGTAAGAGTGCTTTCTGTAGGTTGGTTATAAATCATATCATGGGCATACTAAACTTACATATTTTTTTCAGATTAATGGCAGCAGATGTTAAAGTTTCAATACTGTTAATTACTTTCTAATTTAATTGAGAGACAAATTATAATATTGCTTGGTGCCCAATATTTTGGATGTGTAATAAATACAGTAAAATAGATGTCTGAGTAAACTTAATTCAATACTTAACTTTTAAGATTTCTGACATAATAGATTTACTTATTTATCTTCTAATATTAGGGAAAATAATAAAGATGCAAAACAAAGATGTATTTAAATTTTTACATATCTAATTTAAATTTGTGTTATATTTTAATCAAGAAAGTTATTTTATTTATTTATTTGTTTGTTTGTTTGTTTATTTATTTTTGAGAGTAGGTCTCCCAATTTTTGCCCATGGAAATGCAGGCTCTTGTTGCCCTGGGTTACCACAGACGCAAGCCATCCCCAGCCTCAGCTTCCCAGGTAGCTGGGATTACAGGCGCGTGCCACCACGCCCAGCTATTTTTTGGAACTAGGTCTCACTACGTGCCCCCGGCGGGACTCACCACGATCCCTAGCCCCGGCCGCTTCATAGGCTGAAGCTTACAGGCACGAGCCACAGTGCCCAGCCTAAGAAAATTATTTCAAAATGAATTTATTCAACTTCCCTTTCCCCCCAGCAGCAAAATAAATTAATTTTTATGTAATGCAGGAATGCTATTTGAAACTTTAGGATTATGAATTTCAAACAAAGACTTTTTAATATATAGAAATAACTTTAGTTCATAAAGCTGAATTAAATTTTTTAAAATTTGAAAATTTCAGGTGTAAATTGTGTTTTTTCCCATAATGTATTTACATACCACTGTTGATAAAATAATTTAAAGCAATGCAAATATATACATTTTAAATTAGTATACACTTATTTTATGAGCAGTAATGGAAATGGAAGTGGGATATCAAATCTATTATTTCATAGGTTTCTGAAAACTATAGCTAAAATTACAAGTAATTATAACTAATTTTCTATAAATTATAGTTAGACCAGAGTAGTACTAGCCAAAATGTAATACTAGCCATAAATACACTTTTAAATTTTATAAGACATTTAAAAACAGTTGAATTTAGCTTTAATTATATCATTTTAACCTAATATATGGTAATATTATTTTAGCATGTAATTAATATTAAAAATTATTTAGGTGGTTACTTTTTTTCATATTAAGTTTTTTGCAGTCTGGTATATATTTCACACTTATAACACTACTCAAATTTGCCTAGCTACATTTCAGATGCTCGATAACCACATGTGGCTAGACAGAATAGTTTAGACTCAAGGATACCATTAGATCAAGAGCTGTTTCTGGAAAAATGTCCCATAGGTGGTGTTGTACACGTCTATTGAGAAGGACACACCCAGCAACCTTTTTGTGATATTGACAAACATTGATTATTATTGTCTAGATTCAATAATTAAAGATTGTAAAATGGCAATATCCGGACTTAAAATTCCTTCACTTTTAGACAGAATACTTGTACGAGAAGAAATAGCTTAATTACTTAGTTATTTGGAATAGTTTGTATAGAGAAGGCAGAATAAATATTTGCTTTCCTCCCTTTGTGTGCTAGTTTATAAATGAGTTTGGTTTTCTTAAAATATCCAAGGATGATCAATAGTATTAAATTTCCACAAAAGCATTAAGAATTCATGAATTTTAGCACCTTTGATGTATGTCAACCCACTGCAGCTATTGCATTTACTATTACTTAAATATTCTCATCTTTGGTCTCCGAGAGTCTCTTTAATTTGATACCACAATTCTGTTGTCACTAAAATAGTCTTTGATCTCCCAGGCTCATCTTGTGTTACATTTCCTATAATTAGCTATTTCTTTAAAGAATGCTTGTTTCCTTTTAGTGGAAAATGGTGAATGGAGACCATAATCTCAGTGTGGGAACTGAGAGTTATTCCTAGGACGTTTCAGACAGCGATAGTAGGAAACATTTAGTTTAGTAAGGTAATGTTGATTACAAACTCACAATGATACTTCCTATTCAAATCAACAGCAAAGGATTTTTATTTTTACCCTACATTCATTTCCCAAGTCAAACATTCAGGTTTTAATACACAAGGATAATTTATTTGTTCTATCCACAATACACTCATCTACCAGTCTTAGGATGAATAGTAACACTATCTCTAACCAAAATTATTAAAGAAATGGTTAGGCTTCTTTGCAATTCCCCGCCCCCCCCCACCCCCTTATTATGCTTAGGACCAACAGTCAAATCACTACTTTACATTTTTTTGGAGTCCTTTTAGTGTTGTTATGCCATCTACTGGTTACACTGGCTCAATGGTCCCATTTTGCTTTTGATGCTTAGGAATTTCTTTATTATAGATTTAGTTTTGTTTTATAATTCTGTCAAGTATTATAGAACTTCAAATTAAATCTAACACCAAAAATGGTTTCTTTCCCTATCTCTTCTGTCCCATTTCCTTTCTCAACTTTTAGGAGATATTTTCAAATGCTGTGATTTAGCTTTTCATGAGTATATTAATATATACTTATACGACACATGAACATACAAAATTATTACACATGTATTTTTTCAGCTCCCCTCTCCTTTATTAGAAAAATGTTAGCATAATTTGCAGACTTTTCTACACCTGAAATAATTAAATGCAAACATACATATATACATATTTATATTATATGTACATATATTATTCCAAGTGGAGAAAAAGTTGTACATATCTTAGGACTATTGCCTATGTCTCTTCTCTTTCTTCTCCAAATCTTTATCTATATTCTGTATATACATATCTGTGCCTATAACCATATCTATACCTATCATTTATTTTTAAAATATTTATTCTCTCTTCTATTCCATTAAGGCATTTTTATGGTGTTTGTTATTTAACTTAAAATGTTGAAACAATTTTTTTATCTCTATTATTTTTCTCAATGCTCTAAACTCCCTTTTGAGTGTTCATTTTCTTAAATACTTTCTCTTTGAGTTTTGTTTTTTTCCCTCTAAAGTTCAAGTCTCTATCTTTTATTCTTTATTTTCTTTCAAAGTTCCTATCTTTTATTCAGTTTGTTTTTATTTTGGTTTGAAATGTCAGAATATAAATTTCTTGTATTTTCTGTCTGTCCTGGCATACTTTTATTGTCAGCAGAGACAAATTTGTAGATCTCAGTGCATTTTTTTCTTATAAGAACTTCAATTTTTGTCTCTACAAGTTCGTAACCAACTTTAGCTTTCCTGTACTATTAGAAGGAAAGGGTGGATCAGGAGCCCAACCTAGCTTCACACCTCTAGAGTTTCTGTTTCCATTGTTTAAGAAGGTGTTTATCAACAAGGCCTTATTGTGTCTGCTATCTGCTGGCTCTCTCCCCCTCCCCCACTTAATTCTGGATCTTCCCTTCAGTTCCATTCTCAGCAATTTCTGTTCAATATCTCAATAGCTCAGATATCTGTTAGGGGTTACTTTTTAAAGGTACATGGTGCTTAGACTGCTCCAGCATAATCTGACTTAGAGGGAACTTTTTTCCTTACTTTTTTTTTTTTTTTTTTTTTGTGCACAAATTTGACTAGGTTCACCCATAATTTACAGCCAAATTGATTTTGGCTTCTCAAAACCATCAGGACCACTTCCACTTCTTCCTGATTCATCTGTCATGTAGATGCAGGTCTTGATATCACTAGTTATTTATTCTAACCCACATATGTCGGGGGGTTCATAGTGACATGTTTCCCATGGCTTTAATGTAGATGTATTCTGCTTTGTCATCCTAGTCCATCTTATGGAACGATTTAGGGAGTTCAAAAATTTATTCACCTAGCTACCATTTCCAGACTACTTTTCAATAGTCAAAACTTCCCTCTTTTTTTTTTTTTGTTGTTGTTTTTGTTGTTGTACTTTGTCATTAAGTATCTCTATGCCTTTGTCTGTGTTAACACCTTTTGGTGTACGTTGTGTATTGTCTGTCATGCTGATAATCAAACATGTTAACACTATATAAACAACAGTGATTATCTCCACAGCTCAGGGATCTGCTGCCGTCTTTGCACACTGCCAGGCCTCTAGTTACCTAGTTCTCTAGATCCCAGTGGAAGAGGGGTTGCCTTCAGCCATCTTCCTGAATGATTACCTGGTGGCTATGGGTCCGTCATCAACATCTCTTCGCCTTTCCTTCCCTTTCCCAGGTGTTAGCACAGGTGTTAGCACTTTATCAGAGCAGAAGAGGATGAGACTTAGAGAAGTCTGGCCCTACCAGGAAGACAGGAACAGGAGGGAATGCACTTGGAAGACACGATCATTTGAAAAAAGCTTTCCAAGTGACTCCAGTAGACTTTGAATATGTTTGTATTTGATCCTGTGTTCTTGGTGGGAGATCAAAAAAGGGTGCACAAAGCACAGACCCTGGGTCCTGACCACCTGGGCAGCCTCAGGCGTGGGGAGAAGATGTTAAGATTAAGAGATGGGAGAAAAGAAAGGAAAAAAGATCCTGGCCCAGGGACCAAATTTCTTATATGATTTTCTTTTTTAGGTAGTTTAATATCTGAAGCAGCTTTTTCTTCTAGGCATTGAAAGTTATTTAACACTGAGCTTGTGAATGAATGCTTTTCAACTCAAAGTAGAAAACAGGATCTTCAGCTTACAGGTAGACACTGATTCACACAGACATTTAATGAAAATGTGAAGAATGTGATATTTTGTGTGAAAGTGTTTCTAACACGCCAATGCTATAAATCTGTTGTGACTTGAGAGAGAGAAAGAACACAGGAAAGTAGAAGGATTGGGGAGAGGGATGTCATGGGTATGAAGAATATTCACAAGAGAATAAGGAGCAAGAAGCAGATACTGGAAGTGCCCATTAGCTGCCAATTTCATAAATGCGCTCATGCATCGTGCACAGAAGTACCAATCGGAATATTGATGGTCTGTATCATTGGTCAGAACTGGCTCTGCCTGGAAGGAGGATCATGAAGTATTTGGTAATGGGGTTTGAAGGAGAGAGAAAACTCAAAGAACTTGATAGGTTGACAGTAGTACTGGCAAATGATTTCAGTGCTTCACAACATTGAATATTCTAGATAAATTCTGAGGGATCTACAGAAGCTGTATGTCTCCGGGACTGTATGTAAGCTAAGGTCATGTCCTAACTAATTCTTACCTAATTCATATAGAAGTGTAATTTTCTTCTGCAAACAAACCTACTATCATTTTGACCTCAGAAAGAGAGAGAAGCTTTATATTTTTTAGTTTCTCTTGTCTTCTGTTTCAGATGCTGTTTCTTTTGAAATTAAAGAGGGATCAAAGAACTTGAGATATTTCTCATGGTGGTATTAATATTTTTTCATTGAGAAAGTTTCATTGAGAAACAACTAATATCCATTACTATATAAGTTTAAGGTAAGTATCATGATCATCTGATTTACATATATTTTGAAATAATTGCCAGAATAAGTTCAGCTAGTGTCCATCTCCCATAGAGATAAAACACAAAGGAAAAAAGGCAAAATTCTCTCCTTGTGATAAGAACTCTTAGGGTTCAGTGATCATGTTACATATCACAACCCAAATACTTGTCTCATTACTGAGAGTTTGTGCTTCTCAGCCACTTTCCTCTAGGCCCCCTCCTTCCCTATGGGTTTAGGTATTTTTTAGGGGATTAGCAATTTATGAATAACATTTTTTTCCTATTTTCTAGATATGATGGAAAACGTAGATGATTAAAACTTAAAAGCTAGAAGAACTTCCCTTTCCCTCCTCAGCTGTCTCTTTCCTTTCTTGCCATGTTACTTAATCCATTTTTCACCATTTTCTAGACCAGCCATCAATAAGTGCTAGTGCTCTGGTTTTAGTCCTGAAGCTCACATGAAAGAAACCACTAGGATATTCACTGAATCATAATGTGAAAAAATAAAGTCATCAAAAAGAGGAATTTCTGTCTGTTAGTTTCAGTTACACAGCATATTAAAAGCAGTGTGTATCAGATTTTCACCTTTCACCAACAAAACTAATAAAGCATCACTGAGAAATCAATCTGTAAATAAAGTTAAAATATTTGTGTCAACAGCACTGATTTCTGATTGTGCACTTACCTTTGCATTTCTTTTTATATTATGACTCCAAAAAAGTCAGTTGGGCAGGGAGAATCTACTCAACAGTTTCTTTGGGCCATAGTTACCATTAGGTGTGAGTGTGCCTATGTGTTTGCACAAGTGTTACAACGTGTTAAAATGGAGATGCAAAGTGAGAAGCTGGCAGTTTGCTTGGAAATCTAGATGTACAGTCCCCATTACCTTAATCCTTTTCTGTTTTAATTTATGATATACGTGGTGGCTTCTTTCCACATTGCTCTACCATCAAGACTTACTATTCTTTGTGTCCTTGTCATCCAATCAGGAATTCTCCGGAGCAGACAGCAGAACCTCTAGTGGCATTCAGGAGATCCCACAGTAGATATAACCTGTTAGAAACATAATGCAGATTTTAGTGTCCAGGTCACATGAAAATGAAACAGGAGGAAGTAATGGAAACTTAGAGAAACTGAGGAGCCAAAGACCTTCCTTTGTACAGTAGACAGTCTTGACAAACACTTGGATCTCTAGCATCATGTCCATTTGTTCAACATTAGACTTAGAAATTCTAAGACTGAATTCACATTTTTTTTCCTGTAAACATTTACTTTTCGAATTTCCATTTTGTGTTTTGGTGATACATATTCTACTGTCACCAATTTCGTAGATTTCCCCCACATATTTACTGATACAATTATTCACTCAACAAATAATCATTCAGTCTCACATTGTATGAGTCATGGGCTGGGCACTCTTTGGAGTGGGGGGAGGTTGCTGTGAATGTCAGTGTGTCCTCAGGAGTGTGTAATTCAATTTACAGACTCTGGCCCTCCCTCCCTCCACACTGTCATGACTGTCACAGGATCTCAGTTTTTCATTCTTCCATTGATTCCCCACTGACCACTGCTACGGTAATTCTTCTTTCCTTCCTGCTTGTCTACAACCATCAGCTGCTCACTCACTTTGAGCAGTCAGAAACTGAATTCTCTGCAGTGCAGCTCCTTCTACCTAACCTGTTCCAGTAATTCTCCATCCTGGTTGTGCCTCTAGGTCCACTGGTACTTTGGTCTAGTGTTTGTTTTTAATACAGAGTACAGGAGCCTACCTGTAGAGCAGGTGATTCAGAAACCCCATTCCCTTGGGGTTTCTAATGTGCAACCAGGTTTGAAAAGACTCGTGTATTTACCCATTTTCCTTTTTATGATGGTGCCGTTAGTTTACAACACTGCATATGTGCCAGATGTATAATTTCTCCTTTCAGCAACTGTTCACATGACATCCTGCTCACAACCAAATGTCCAGCCACCATCTACCACCGAATAATCATCCTCTCTGTCCATTCTCTTCCCTGCTTGCCCTCTGGTAAGCAATATTCTGTTAGAGCCTAAGGATTTGTTTTTATTTTGTTTGTTCATTTGCTTTATTTTAGTGCTCCACAAATGAGTGTAATCCTAGTGTCTCTTTCTTTCTGATTTATTTCATTTGATGAGAAGAGATCCAATCTAAGAGAACTACTCCAGGCAAATGTAGCTATAAATTCAATGTGTCCAGGGAAGGAGGTGAGATCAGGATCCTCCTCTGTCATAATCCTGGATGGACTTTCCCCATTTACTTTCTACTGTGAAATCAAGGTAGTGGCAATGCTCGAGGCCATTGAAAACATAAAGTAATTGCAATGTAGTAGGGCTATGTTGAGGGATAAATACATGTTTCAGCATTGCACCTGGCATGTGATGCCCTCTGTATAAAAACAATTACAGGAACACATATTTTGGTTATGTGTTGCTTAATTATTCCATCACTACAAAGTGATATAGTTCCAGGATTGACATATACTCATTGAATCAACCTATGGACTGTAGCCAACATTCACTTAGCATATAATTTTAAAGAAGTCAGTTATAGTCTCCCCCCCCCTTTTTATTGTTTCTTTTTGTTAGTGATAAGCTAAAAAAACTGAACTTAATTTTAGAAAATTTGACAATTTATTTGTTTAATTATTATATAAATTGTTTAAGAAAACATAATTTGTAACTAATACATCCTGCTGAGGATTTCCTCTACCTGGTTACTCCACCCAGCAGGGTTTCAGTAGGACTTCCTTTCTTTTTAAATGAGTACAGCTTTATTACTTTTTGAAACAGATTGCTTAAGTTCAATCAGATATTTTAAATGTAATAACTAAGGGAAGTGAGTCAGTTAGAAATTGTGACAAAGAAGAGTGGGGGTTCTTCTCTCTAGGGGGTGACTCAAAATTGACCCCCCTTTATTGTGGTCATCTATGACTTGGGTCTTACACATCAATCTTTTAATTTTTTGGAAACAAAAGAGAGAATGGAATTCTCTTTTACTTTTGCTACTGTATCTCTTAATTTGTAAATGTTAGAAACAAATTTAATTTCAGAAAACAGCAAACAAAACACAACTTGTCAATTATGAACTCAGCTACCAATGTGTGACCTCTGAACCTGATGAGCAGTATGTTGTAATTAGTGTTATTACGTTATAAATAAACTATAAATCCTGACTCTGTAAAAGTGATTAAAAATATGTGGCATCATCTTGAATGTAACTCTTCATTTGTGAGTTAATTAATGACTGCAATTTAAGCTGAGTTCTAGTTCAAACTGTCAAAAAATTCTGATTGGAGAATTTTTCTGAATAATTCTGAATTAATTATTCCTTACTATATGCATCATTTTGACAGATATTCCCTGAATCCATGAACTCTGAGAGCACAACAATAAAGTGACGATATCCAGCTACTCTGTAAAGTGACGATGTAAACTTATCTTTATAAAAACAACACACCTACTCATGTTTTCTCAAATATAATTAAACAAAATGCCCTTCTCCACAAGATATTACATATTATTATTTTTAAGTGCAAACAGCCAAAGAAATACCACAGACTCTATATAGAATTCCTAACATCTTTCCTCATGTTCTATTTTTTTTTTAAATCAAGTTTCTCAAAGACAGGTACAGCTGTTGGATATAAATAGCTTCTGAAGATATATCATATCTACCCAAAAATGAAAATCATTTTTCATATGTAGCATTTTCCAACTTTCAGAATGGTACTGTAGCAGTGTTTTATTTTTGCTCTGAGAAAGGCAGACAAACCAAAACCAGTGATGGGGAAAAATAATGATTACAATTTCTATAAATTACCATCTGCTTTTTATTCAGAAGGTAAAGATGCTCAATATGCTGCTTTTTTGAGGTTCTGTTTTACTTTTTTTGATTTTTAAACCAATGCACATAGCAGAAAACTGGGTTATTCAGGGGCCAGGAATGAAGGAACCAGTATAAATGGAAGCTCGTGCCAGGAAATAGGAAGGGAGTGATATCCACCAATTCTTTTCAACTGTATTTGTGCTCTAAATTCCTCTTGACTTCTGACTCTTTCCATGAACACATGGATTCAGATGGCCAGGTCACTGCCTTACTGTTTGGCCTTTAGTATTCTTTTACAAACAGATTGATCAAGTCATTAAGGCCCACTATTCCTCCATGTATAATAACCATGCCAGCAACAAACATTGCCTTGTTATCACATTTATTATTTCATTCATTCACTAACTTGTTCATTCCTTTAACCAAACAAATGACAAAATGGTTAAAATATCCCTGGATATCTACTTGATTTTGGGGATAAGGGTAAACAATAAGGTGGAGTACTTTCCCCATGGTCTACTGGAAGTCACTCCGTGGCAGAGTAGGGTTTTCTCTTCCTTTGTTCCTTTCTTTCCATCCTCTTCTCCCCATATTGGAAATGGGAAACGTCAGTATAATACATGAAAGTTATACAGTGAGTATGATTAATATTTTTTTATTTTTAACATTCTTTTTTTGGAAATGGTATTTTTTTTATTGCACACACACACACACACACACACACACACACACATCGTTGTCTACCCTGATGTTCTCCCACTACCTTGTCACCCGTGAACTATCATCTTAATTTCTAGTGCCCAACCCTAATCCAATTTTATCCCCCTCCCCTCTCTAGCTCTATGTTTCAGTTCTACTGTAAGTTAGTTTTATATTTTCCTTGTCCTTTTGTTTGTTTTCCCTATATCCTGCATATAGGTGAGATAATCCAGCATTTCTCTTTATTGTTCTGCCATATTTCTGCTAACATAATTCCATCTAGGCCAATCCATGTTATCACAAACTCATCAAATTTGTCTTTTTTTATTGATGAATAATATTCTATCATGTACATCTGATCCATTCATCTGATTTGGGGCATTTGGGTTGTTCCCATATTCTGGCTATTGCAAATAGTGCTGCAATAAACATCCAAGTACAGATTCCTTTGGAATTAGTGTTTTTATATCCTTTGGGTATATTCCCAGAAATAGAATTGCCAGACTGAATGGTAAGTCCATTTTCAGTAGATTCAGGGTCCTCCACACAGCTTTCCATAGTGACTGGATCAGTTTGCATTCCTACCTGCAGTGTAAAAGTGTTCCTCTCTCTCCACATCTGCACCAGCACTTGCTGTTGCCCATGTTTTTGATATGGACCATTCTTATGTGAATGTGAGGTGGTATCTCATTATAGCTTTGATTTACATTTTCTTGATTATAAGTGATGTTGAGCATTTTTTCATATGCGTGTTGGTCATTTGTATTTCCTCTTTGTAGAAGTGTCTTTAAAGCTCTTCTCCCCATTTTTTGACTGTGCTTTTCGCTTTGCTTTTGTTGTGTAAGTTCTTGTGGATACTTGATATCAACGCCTTCTAGTTGAGTGGAGTGCAAAAACTTCTTCCCATTTGGTTGGGTGTCTGTTTTGGTTATTGTCTCTTTTGCTGCGAAGAAGCTATCGAGTTCATACAATCCCAGAAGTTTATGTTTTCCTTCGTTTTCTCTGCTTGTATAGATGTGTTCTGGAAGATGTTTCTGTGTTATAGGTCATGGAGTGTTTTGTCTATGTTTTTTTATACATATTTTATGGTTTCAGGTCTTATGTCCCAGTCTTTTATATATTTTGATTTTGTTTTTGTTCATGGTGTGAGGGAGTAGTCCAAAATGATTTTTTTTTTGTCATGTAGCAGTTCAGTTATTCCAACACCATTTACTTAAGAGACTATCCTTGTTCCATTGTTTGTTTTTATCCCCTTTGTCATAAGTTAATTGCACACATCTGGCTTTATTTCTGGACTTTCAATTCTGTTCCATTGGTCTGTATCTGTATTTATTCCAGTACCATGTTGTCTTAATTGCCATGGCTTTGTAGTATTATTTAAAGTCCCAGAAGGCAATCCCTCCATTCTCTTCCTGGTCAGGAGGGTTTTGGCTATTTGAGAATTTTTTATCATTCCATATGCATTTCAGTAGTATCCTGTTTCTTTAAAGAATGTCATTGAGATTGTTATTGGAATTGTTTTTTTTATAATTAATATTTTTTATTTTTGGATTTTGTATAATACATGATTGCATAATTGTTGACCCTCATAGGATTACCCCACCCCACCACACCCCCTCTGGTCTCTTTGCATAGTTTCTTTTTGTTGTCTATCCATGTTTAGCCCTTTAGTCTTTTTTTTTTTTTTTTTTAATTTTCATTGGCCAATCCAAGCGCCTTTGGCTTGTATCCATGCTTCTTGTTTCTTGGTGGCTGTTATTGGAATTGTATTGAATCTGTAGATTGCTTTTAATAAGATGGCCATTTTGATAATGTCAGTTCTCCCAATCCATGAGCAAGGGATGTTTTCCATTTCTTTGTGTCTTCTTCTATTTCTTTTAACAATGTTTTATAGTTGTCTTTGTATAAGTCTTTCAGGTTTTTTGCTAAGTTTATTCCCAGGTATTTAGTTTTCATTGGTACAGTTGTAAATGGAGAGTATTTCTTAATTTTTTCTTCGTTGAACTGATTTTTTGCATCTAAGAAAGCAACTGATTTTTGTGTGTTGACTTTGTAACTAGCTACCTTACTGAACTACTTTATTATTTTCATTAGTTTTTCTGTGGAGTTTTTAGGATTTTATATATAAATTATCATGTTATCTTCAAAGTGATAATTTTACTATTTCTTTCCCTATTTGGATTCCTTGTATGTCCTCTTGTCTTACTGCTCTAGTTAGGACTTCCAGTACTAATATTGACAAGCAGGGTTAAGAGTGAACAGTCTTGCCTTGTTTTTGATGTCAAAGGGAAGGCTTTCAGTTTTTCACTATTTAGGATGACATTGGCTGTGTTCCTTCTATCCCCAGAATTTCAAGGACCATCATAAATGGATGTTGAATTTTGTCAAATGTTTTCTCAGCATTTATTGATACGATCATGTGGTTTTCATTTTTCTTTTTTTTGTGTGTTGGTTATATTAGTTGATTTTTCCGTGTTGAAACATCCTTGTTTTCCTGAGATAAATTCCACTTGTTCATGGTGTAGTATCTTTTCGATATATTGTTGGATTTTATTTGCTAGGATTCTGTTGAGAATTTTTGCATCTGTGTTTGTTAGGGAGATTGGCCTATAGTTTTTTTTTTTTTCTGTGTTACCTTTGTTTGGTTTTGGTATTTGTGTGATATTGACTTTGTAGAATATATTTTGTAGTATTCCTTCTTTATATATATTTTTAAAGAGTTTTTTGTAAGATAGGCACCAGTTTGTCTCTGAATGTCTGGTAGAATTCATTTGTAAATCCATCTGGTCCTGGGCTTTGTTTTGGGGGAAGGATTTTATTACTGTTTCAATTTTTGCTGCTTGAGATTGGTTTATTTAGACTTTCTATATCTTCTTTATCCAGTGTTGGATGGATGTATGCTTCTAAAAATTTGTACATCTCATCGAAGTTGTTGAACTTGTTTGCTTATGAAATGTTCGTGGTAGTTTTTAATTATCCTTTGTATTTCTGTTTGCTTTGTAATTTCTCCTCTTTCCTTTATGATTTCATTTATTTTTGTTTTCTCCCTTCTCTTCTTTGCGAGCTGGCTAAAGGTTTAGCTATTTTGCTTATCTTTTCAAAGTACCAGTTTTTTGTTTTATTGATCTTTTTGATTGTCTTTTTTTGTTTCTATTTCATTTATTTCTGATTGAATTTTTATTATCTCCTTTCTTCTACTTGTTTTTGGATTTTTCTGTTGTTGATTCTCTAGTTCTCTCAGATTTGAGATTATGTTGTTTCTTTGTGGGTATTTTCTTGTTTCTTGATGTGGGACTGTGCTTCTCTCTTATTACTACCTCTTTTAGCATCCCATATATTCTGGAAGATTGTATTCTCATAGTCATTCATCTAGAAATGTCTCTTTATTTCTTCATTGATTTCCTCATTAACCCATTCCTTTTCCAATAGTGATGGCTTCAGTCTCCATGAAATTGGAGGTTTCTAGTCCTTCTTTTCTTGGTTAACTTCTAGTTTGATACCTTAATGGTCAGAAATTAGATGACATGATTTCAATCTTCATGAATATGTTGGTGCTGGTCTTTTGGCCAGTACATGGTTGATTCTAGAGAATGTTCCATGTGCACTTGAGAAATATGTGTATTTGGGTTTTTTGTGGTGCAGTGTCCTATTTATATATCTATTAGATCCATTTGACTTAGATATTCATTTAGAGTTACTATGTCTTTGTTTATTTTTTGTTTTGTTTATCTATCTCTTGATGAAAGTGGGGAGTTCTAGTTTCCTTCTACAAATGTATTCTCATTAATGTCTTTTTTCCCAAAGATGTTAGCAATTGTTTGATGAATTTTGGTGCTCCTTCATTTGGTGCATATATATTAATGAGTGCTATGTTATCCAGGTGTAAAGACCCCTTAATCACTATAATGTGGCCATTTGTGTCTTGTCTCTTTTTTCAATTTAAAGTCTATTTTTTCAGATATAAGTATGGCTGTATTTGCCTTCTTTTGGGGCTCATTTACTTGCAGGATTGGCTTTCAACCCTTTAATTTCAATCTATGTTTATATTTTGCAGTTAGGTGTGTTTCCTGGAAACAGCAGAAAGATGGGTTCAATTTTTTTTAATCCATTCTGTACATTGTGTCTTTTCATTGATGCATTGAGTCCATTAACATATAGGGTGATTATTGATATTTGGAAGTCTGTACTTGTCATTTTGTTCATTCAGCAGGACAAAGGAGGGAAAGAGGTCTAAATAAAGGAGGGAAGAATACAAGGAATGGTGGTGATGGATCACAGGTTCTGTGGTAGTAAAACTATGGGGACTACAAATGAAGGGGGAAACCATTTATCGCACAAAAATGAAAAATGATGTAAGAAAATAAGTAAATTTAGTAAAAAAGAAAAAAAGAAAATCTATTCTTTAATGTAGCTATCTTGAACAACTATCTTAGCTAGATCTGGATAAGTTGCTGTAACTTCTACATTAGCACTTACTGCATCACCTTGCATTTTAGTTAGGGCTTCTTTTCTTAAATCTAATGAATCAAACTCTGTTAACTACAATTTTTTTTTTCCTGCAACTTCCTCATCTGTCTCAGTCTTTAGAGAGTTAAAGAGAGTCAGACCCTTGCTCTGTGTTAGGCTTTAGTTAAAGGGAATGGATGGTAAGTTTGACCATACTGTTACAGCTTTCTTCACATCAACAATAAGGCTATTTGCTTCTTAGCATTCAAGTGTTCACTGGAGTGAACACTTCATTCCCTTCAAGATTTTTTGTTCCATTCACACTTTCTATTTGGTACAAGGGAACTAAATTTCCTATCTTGGCTCTTGATATACTTTCTCCAATAAGCTTAATGGTTTCTACATTTTTCTTTAGATTGGAAGATAGAGGATTTTCTTTCTTTTGAACACTTGGTGGTCATTGTAGGTTGTTAATGTTAATACTGTGTCTCAGGAAACAGGGAGGCTTGAGTGAAGGAGAAAAATGGGTGGATGACAGGTAGGAGGATGTAGATTTATCAATGAAGCCTGTCATCTTATATAGGAATAGTCTCAAAGTAATTGCAATAGTAGCATCAACAAGTCATCATAGTGACAAAATAAAAATTAAGATTTTGAAATATTGCAAGAATTACCAAATCATGATACAGACATAGAAAGGGTTATATGTTATTGGAAAATCAACACCTAGAGAGTTCTCCAATGCAGGGTAGCACAGCATTTAGCTTGTAAACAAAACAAAACACCATACTGTATCTGTGAAGTGGAATAAGGTAGATTGTAATAGAATTAGGTATGCCTGCATTTGTTTTGAAAATTATCTTTTTCAATTCTGTCAGTTCTTCCAGATGTTGTTTTTCAGTCCCCTAGATTCTTTTTACTGGAAGGAAGGTGGGGATTTTACTGTTTCATACAAAAATCCTGTTGCCTGTCTCCTTATTCATATCAATTAATAAGCTCATTCATCAGATATATGTTGAGTATCATATTATAGCCCTCTAGTAATAAGAAATACAAAGATGAAAAAATCCTTGCCATAAGAGAGTCTTTCATGCAATGGTGAAGATGTCAAATAAGTTGACTGCATTTTCCTAAGTGCTAAAGAAAGAAGAGGGCATGGAAGAAGAAAGATGCAAAGGAGGACACCAAGCTTGTCTGCAGGAAAAATGTCTTCACAGAAGATGTTTGGCTTGATATGAGAAAAGGTTGTTTAAAAACAGCACCAGAAAAGGTAGGTTAAATGAAAGTCAGAAAATACTTTAACATAGATTGTAGGTTATGATGGTAAAGAGAATCCTAATAAAAATCTTTAAACTTGGCAGACAACAGACCAGGAAGCACAAGAAACTCCAACATCTCTATTACCTCTCATATTACTGCAGCTTTTCAATTCACCACACTCGATAAAAGTGTTGACTCTCTTTGCCAGTATTTCCTTTAGAATCTGCTTCTCCTTCCTTCATGCCTGATTCCTTTTCTCCTAGTGGTTGCATAAATATAATTGCTTCCAGACTTTGGCCCCATTCCACCTTGCCCAATTTCTTGGATATCCTCCACCTAGACAAAAACATCTGGGCATTTTCTCAAATATTCATCTACTGATTAATTCTCTCCTATTCAAAATGAACTCTTCAGTAAACCCCATATCCCTCAAACTAAGTTCAAACTCCATGGCATAACACTGAAGTTCCTTATTACCTCTGCCCACAACCTTAGATAAACAAATCTCTAGCCACCATGGAATCATGGCCATGGTCTCAGCATTGAGACTGAGTTGGGGTTGGGAAGGACACATTTCAAGTTCAACTGGTTTCAGTACACATATTTGGTGATACCATTTGCAAGTGTGGCTGGGAATGCAGTGTAACTGTGGCAGGGGAAGAATAAAAAACTGACTTTGTTGAGAAGCCAACCATCCGTCATGGATTTCCTGAACTGGTCTTCCATGTATTTTAGCTTTATCTTTCAACTTTTCATGCTATCCATTTTCTTTGACTATCTTGCAAAACAAATTGAAAAGAATGAGGTGGAATCAAACCAGTAACATATCCTGGAAATTTGACTACAGAATTCAGGATACCAGAAGGGGAGAGAAGGATGTAGAGAGGGTCCAATGGACCATGATGGAGGATTATGGGTGGGTGGGTGGTGGGTGTGGGGTGATGATCCTGTACCTCAGAATCATACACAGAACTATAAACCAATGTTACCTCAATAAAAAAGAAAGAAAAAGAAAGCAATCTTGATAATAAAATTATGGTGATATCATCAGAGTAACTTCAAGCTAGACAGCAATGAGTTCAATGCTGCATACCCATTTTCTTACATTCAAGAAATTAACTTTGACTGACTCAGCAGAGGTGCTACTTGGCTTCTTCTTGCACAGGTGGACATGACAGCTAGTCTGAATGAGTCTCTTAGCTCTCACAAGACCACATTGCTAAGTTATGACTTTGATCACTAGTGCCTATGGCTCGGACTTTGTCAGTAACACATAACACTGGCCCCAGGCCCTTGAGAGATAGTAGGACTTTCAGCTATTATTTTCTCACTTGAAATTTATTTTCCATTAGTTATATATGTATAATTTTTCCTTCATTGTTATATAACCTAAAATTCTTTCACAACTATATCACCCTCTACCCATCACTCTGATCCTTTGTGCTCATTCCTCCCTTAATTGTGCCCTCTCTATCTTTCCCTTACAATATGATTTCTTTCCCTTACTATATGTTTGCTAGTTTTAACCTTTCCTTTTGTTTGGTATCTCTATATCCAACATATAAGTGAGAACATTCAGTATTTCTTTTTGATGAAATTCAGTGAGTATAATTCCTCCCAGCTCCATTCATATTAACTTCTCACTTTTAATTGAAAGTTCTTGAAAGAAATATTGAAAGGTGACTATTTAAAGGATCTATGGTCAACACATTCTTTACTGTCATACTTTCATGGATCAAAGCTCTGAAATCTCTCTCTAGAGTAATATACTTATAAAAAAACATAAAATGCATGGAGAGAATTCAATCTACGATGATGAATAGCTTTCAATTTTCACCCCTTTGAATCAACTGTCAGTGATGGTCAATCATTGCTTTGAGATGAATCTGAGCTCAGTTTGGCCTTAGCAGACTAAAAGACTACAGTTTGATGACATAGTCACACATCCTCTTAATGGAGATTGGAAGTGCTGGACTAGGTAAGGGACTGTGTTGGAATGTATCATTTTGTGGGCACCATTTTTTCTGGCAATTATGGTAACCTATTAGCAAGCTGTGTATGCTGACAGAGGCTTCTTTCTCACTTTTCCAGAAAATGGTTCCCAGTGACTTGTATTTTGGCACTAAGTCCTCAGGTTATACTAAAGAAAAAAAATTTTAAGTTTCTTAAGACACCAGCTTACTTTCATTATCAGATTGTCACAAAAAAAATACTGATCATCACAAGTCAGATAAAATGTCCTTGTCAAGTGAAGACATCAGGAAAATCTTTGCTTCACTGGAGAATGCTAAGCTTTCAAGACAAAATAGGAATGCTAATGCAATTTTCTTCTTTTTGCTTCAGACTTTAGAAATATCAGTTTCATGTCAGTAATTATGCAAAGACCTAAACTTAACCTACATGAAGGAAGTTTTACTTATATCTTTATCTGTCTATTGCTCCATGATCTAACTATCCTTACAAGTTACTCCAATTTTTGCAGAACAGAGCAGGATATATAAAAACAAAGAAATAATATTATATTTATGTCAATATTTTGTCTTTCATGAAAAAAAAACAAGTTTTCCTGTGACTTTGCACAATTAAGACTTTAAGACTGACACATAATGAAACATGTTATTAGCAGAACTATGTATCTAAGAAATGGGTCTACAGTTGGATTTTCTCTCTCTCATGTTCCTTTTTTCCAGTATGACTAAAGACCACTTTTTCCTACAGATAGATATTTAAGCTTAATTTTATAGATGCTTCAATACAAGGAGAAAACCATGAACATTTACAAATATATAAAACAATATAAATTTACAATGAATTTTAGAGTTTGATAATTTTTTATAGAAACAAATCTGTTCATATAAGTACTCCAAAATGAGTTTCATAGATCAATACAAATGTCAATAGTCTGGCTTCTTTGTTGTATTCTGTTGTTACACTTATTCCTTCAAGTGATGTTTAATTGTGGAATTACTTCCAATTCAAAGATCTGAGAGGGAGGTGGCTGGAGGAGCAGGGACACATGAGCAGTCTAATGTCGTTCTCTGGGGAAAATCCCCCGGACAGATCTGAGCATACGTGCTAGGGCAAGGCCGGTTTTTACACTTAAGATGTGCAGACGTGTGGCATCATCATACAGAAGGCTGTGAACAATATACCAATCTTTGTGATACTTTCCTCAAGAAATTCTTGAGAAATGGATTTTTTTCTTATGCCCATAAGGAACACTGATACTGTGTTCTTCCTCTAAAACACTTGAATTTTTCCTTAGTACACATTCTAGATTTTCAACCTAAATAAATCTACATACACCAGGTTATAATTACTTGATCCCAAATAAATAAACATAGCCTTTTAATAGTCTCCTAAATTTTTAGGTTGACAGAGTGACAACATATTTAGGAGAGAATAATTGACATACAATTTGCTTGTAAAATTTAATAAATATATATTGAATTAATGAGTATTTATTAGAAATAATGACAAACAATGGTTTTAAACTTCTTAAAAGGGATTTAAAGCCAGACATGGTGGCGCACTCCTGTAATCCAAGCGCTGGAAGGCAAGAAGCCAGGAATTGCTTGAGTTCACAGGATCGGGACTACCCTGGGCAACATAGCATGACCTAGTCTATTTAAAAAAAAAAGAAAGAAAGAAAGAAAAAAGAAAAAGAAGAAGGGATTTAAATGGGGCTAAAAAAATACAGAATGATAGCAAACCATTCTGAGACCAGAATGATTTCCAGTCCAGTTATTTGTATTGTGACTTTGTCATGTGATATTATCTCTAAAATTCTTCAGATTTATTACATTTACCTTAATGATTTATTAAGTCGGTGGGGAGGAGAAATAAAACTTTCAAAAGGAGTTTTGATTGGAATGAAGAGGTGAAATTTCCCTCCCTCACGATAAAATAGTGATCATGTTCTATTTAAGAACTTGATAGCAAATTTCAGATCTTTAAAAAAAAGAAATCATTAGTTCATGTGAAGCAGAAGAGAGAAGTGAAAAACATCATTGATTAAATCTTTCCAAAATTACTAACTCTTCCTGTTGGAGCCTTTTCAACTGATGTAATCATTATCTGAAGTTCTTTGTGGAGGTCATTTCTGAGCACAGTCTGCTCAATCTGATGATGCAATGGTCCCCCCCTCCCAGATATGTCTAGACCCAACTAGCCAGCAATTTAATCACAGACATTTTCCAGACATTATGCATCCTGTGTTAGCTGATATTTCTTACTTTATTCAACATGCAAATAAAAAAAAAATTACACCTATTAGAAGTTGGCAATGAATTAGTTTTAGATACTTATACGGCAATTTCAGAGGTGCTTTGCCTCTTCTCAGTGATCTTCTGATTAAGGTAGATTCTAACATTTAGCTTATAAGCACATCTATTCTTCTGAATAAAGACTGAAAAATATTTTATTATGCTTCAGCAAACTGATGTTTACAAAGAAGTATAATCAGCCTTTTCTTAAAATATAAAGTCCTTTTAATTGTAATGTATAGATGCATTTTCCAGATAAACCTGTTTAATTATTTAACATAGTTGGGGAAATTATCTAAGATAAACATAATTTATTGGCAACCTTATAAATTAGGTTTTTGTAAAGCTGACATTAAAGAGTAGTTAGATCTTTTCCATGATATATTTTGCTCAAATTATAAGATAAATGCTTCTAAATTGCAGGACTGACCATTTAGCCAGTATCATTGCCTATGACTTGTAGAGGACTCAGGAGACAAAGGATCACCCCCCCCACACACACACATACACATACCACACATATGCATGGGTCTTCCTCAAAGCCTGTATTTCAACAGCAAATTGTAGACCTTCAGAATAAGATTAATTCTTCCTAGTTCTGTTAAAATATTCCCAAACAGAGTACCATTAAAATATGTGAGGAAGGAAAGGCAGAATATGCTTATTTCCTGTATTTGAGAAAAGAATTGTAAGATTTTGTGCAGCTGTATATCTCATGCATGATTCAGCACTGAAAGTAATTAAAAGTAATACAAAAATTATCATGGAAAATTTAAGAGTATGATTTACAGATAGGCAGTATGGAGGCATAAAGTACTTTTTTTTTAAAGTTAGGGATAAAAGTTAGTATCAATATGATATAACACTGTGACTCTCATTAATGATTTTGCATAAATTTCTTCCTTTATTGTCAATGTTGAGGTACAAGTCATCCTTTACCCATCTGGATTCTTCTAGGCTTGTAAATAATCAAGTAAGCATCAGACACATTGATAAATGAAAGGAAAGCCAAAAAATAATGTTTGATGGCAGCATTTATACCTCCTGTGTATATAAGAAAGTCAGCATGACCAAGTAAGGTCTCTGTGCTGTCTTAAATGAGTTTACTGGGGAAGCTGGTGGAAGAAAGTTATTTACTGGGAGGAAAAAAGCAGAAATTCAGTGAGGGTGTTTACTGGGGAAGGCAGAGGAAATAAAGGGTATGCAGATTTAGTTCTGTCTTCTCCAAAGGAGGGAAAACTAAGAGGAGTTGGGGGGGACCCCCACTCTTTATGTACTGAAAAGCATACTGGGAAAGTATTTGCCAAAGGGTACCACACACTGAAAGTCACACAACTGACAGCTAGAGTAACAAGGTCTCTTGTATCCATGTAGCTTATCACTGTACTTAATGGCACTCAGGGCTGATCTGGAAATGGGGTACTGTCTGAGGAGCATGGTTATTTGGAATTTAGTAGTAAATAGGACAAGTAGAGGGAAAATGATAATTTAAAAATGTATACCTGAAATCTTGAATGTGTACAGGGAAGTAGCTTGGACTGTCCAATGTCAGGTATGCACATTTTACAGTTCACTGGGCCTTTCACATACCCTTCTCACTGGGTCCATGCAAGAACGTATTGAAGTGCGTATTGCTCTTTTAACCATTTTACCCATGCAGCAACAGTTCAACAGGGTGCTGAAGAGACATCCCAGCTCATTTAATTAAGGAAAGTCTTGGTTCTCTGACTTCAAAGGCCCTTTCTACTTACTTGAGGACTCTGACACTGCCATTCTCAACAGAATCCACATATCAAATTAAAAATTTCCAGACTTTAGATCTTTATTTTCTAATATTGATAGTTGGCTCATAAAGTCTACTTACTGCTGGTGATTAATTTTTTTTAATAGAGAATGTCAATCTACCATGTACAGAGTAAATTCTTGACTTCTAAACTTTGCAAGTCACTCCAGGGGTTAGTAGGTGACTTGCTGATATTGGGTCATGCATATGTCTTCAGTTATTCCAACCTGAGGTGTAGATTCTCATAAGTCATTTTGAGCAGGAAAAGTAATTTTTAAAAAAATGCTGCCACAGAAAAATGAGGCTAAATGCTTCATTTTTAGTTGGAAGAGGTTTTGTGTTTTTCAGAGTAAAATGTTTAAATCTCAGAATATACTGACTAATAAATATTTAGGAGTTGTGTGTTACCAGAGTTAAGAAAAAATAACAAAAGAGAATAGTTGAGAGAATCAAAATTTTCTGAGTCTATAACTCCATCCATGACAAGGAGTTCTGATTCTAAACAATCATTTCTGGTTCTCTCGATTGGGAAAAAAAACAGCAGGAGATCATACCATGCTCTATTAACTAGACATTATCCCTTTAGTCCAATTGCTATTTCTTTGCTCACACAGCCACTTTCTGGTCACACACTCAGACTACTCAGTGAAACTACTTACCAGAAAAGAAAGATAAAAAAGCTTTTGCTCAGTCACAGTCCTGGAATGGTTCACAATATAAATGTATCCACTGACATTCAGTCTTGTGAGTCATTCTGAATTTTGTCACTTCCTAATGTTTAGGAACTGACTGTCATTATAAAGATATGTAAGGGTGGTGGCACAGTCCCAAGTGAGTCTAGGGGTCCCCCCATAAGTTTTTAGTCCCCACAGGCAGAACCTCAGAGAACAGACAGCTACCTGCTTCCTGAATCCACCCTGACTTAATTGCAACCTTGGTGCTGCTGGTGGGTTTAATATCAAGAAAATAATATACTAGGGCAATCAGTGACTACATAATGGGCATCATCATGCTATTTTGGGAAAAACTAAAAATGTTGAGGTTTTCAACATATACTGACTATATGACATATCTGAGTCTCTACTGCCACAGTTTAAAATAAGAGGAACAACACAGTGTAGAAAGGTTAAGTGAGAGGCACTTTTACTATGCGATTGAGTCTGGAACACAACAAATATACAAAAATGTTAGTTCCTTCACACTTCTTCTCTTTTCCATTGGAGAAGATAAGTTATATAGTTCTTGTTAATACAGATCCACTTGCTATGTAAAATTTTAATTTATTTGAAATCAATTTAGAATATTGTTTTTGCAAAAATGTAGCAAATATATACAATACCTCAGCTATCTGCTTTTCAAGTTGGGCAGAGGGTAATAATTAACTACCTGGAATCTGATTTACTTTGCACAGGACTAGATTTAAAACCCATCTTGGAGATGCTTTTATGATGGATTTGCTTAGGTAGCATGTGAGGGTCATGCCTTCCCTCAATGGTTCTTGATAAGCCAAATGATCTCAATCTTTTATACATCAATAAAAATAAAAGAAAAAAGTTTCAATCTCCAGAAGTGTTAGGGTGCTTCTTTCCTAGAAACAGCTGTAAAATGAACTAAACAGGAAAATCTAGAAATAAATCCAAGACTGCTGAGTAGACTCTAAAAATTAGGCACCTCTTTTCCCTGATGAGATGCTGCTAGTGCAAAGACTGTTGTAGGCCATATGGAATTTTAATCACCAAAGGTCACCCAAAGCAGTAAATACACAGGGAACAAGCCCCTTGTATTGACATGGTATTTGCTTTTATCCATGACTCCACCAGGGCCTATTTTTCAGGAAACAAAAAGATACATTATAGATCATGAAATTAACATACTGGCAACAGCACTGCCCTGCTCTGTTCTGTGGTTTCCTAGCATGTTGTGAACTTGACAGGGTAGCAAATAAATTGAAAGTTGGCACTCAGGGAACAAGGACATCAAGGCTGGAAAGAAGCAATTTATTAATATCTGTACTGACTCAGCAGATTCATATCCCAAGATGAGTGCCCCTACTAGGATATTAAGAGTTTATATACCCTGTATAGGTTCTGGTGTTCCAGGTGGGCTATCATTGGTGGTACTACATGGCCTGACATAGCAAGATAGAATGAAGAAGATTCAAGGAGAAACTGGGTTGCATACCAGTAAACTGAGTTAGTAAGTTCTGGGTTGTTTATCTGAATACTTAAGCAATGAATTTCTCAGGTCACCATACTTCAGCATATTTCAGGTTCATGTTTTAAAAGTAGTATCAATTTCCAAAAATGTATGGACAGAGCACATCATACCATTGTTGGAGGGAATCTCCATATGATACTACATGGGGACTTTGATTAATGTGAAAAGGGAAATCTACTCTTCTATCCTTTTTTCCTAAGCAAGCCTAATAACACCTCATTGGTTAGTTTTAAGAAATGAGGCATTTGACACAATTATTCCTTCCACATTATTGAAGTTTAACACTTAAACACTAATGTCTTTGACTATAAGTAGTTGTGACAGTTTTCTTGACTGCATCTCTGTTTCCCTGCCTCATGAATTAAATGTATTAAATACCACTAACTTACTAATGATTCAATTATTAGTGAACAAATAGCTACTGGATTTTATAGTAGACAAGGAATTCAGAAGTGATTCATCCCAAACCCATTCCATATTTTATCTTTGAGCTCTATAAAAGCTAAGTGACTTGCTAATCATCACAGATGTGGATATTATAGGAGTTCATCTTAAAACTGAAGTTTTCCTAATTCCAGATTTCAGTGCTATTTCTTGTACACACCAATTCCCAGTTACATCAGTGCTTTGGCAACTGCCCTTTTCCTCGCCTGGTCTTTACACTCACAAGTGCCTCACTCTCTCACCTCTTTCAATGTTTCCCCCTCAATTATCACCTTCTCAGTAAGGTCCACTCTCAAGTCCTATTTTTATTCATAACCCTTGCTCTGCCCCCAGCATTACTTTCACTTTTTTTTGATTTACTCTTTCCTCAACAGCATTCAATTCATCACCTTCTAATTTCTGTATATGTATCTTTATTGTCTTTTTTTACAAGGAAAGAAATACTGAAAGAGACTGAGGATCTTTCTCATTCAAGACAATCAGGGAATGAAGAAAGCAGGACTGGCAAGAAGCAGGTCTATTAGGCCCAGTACTGACTCACTGGATTTGTTGAGTGCCCCTCTTAAGGCATTTAAGGGCTTATATACACTTCACATATCCTGGTGTTCCAGGTGGGCTATTATTGGTGGTAGTACATGGCCTGATGCGGCAAAGATAGAATGAGGAAGATTCAAGGAGAAACTGTGCTGCGTACCAGTAAACTGAGTCAGTCAGTCATGGGTTGATTATCTTGAACTCTAGTCTACATTTCTTAGGTCACAGTGCTTTAGCATACTTGAGGTTATCATACTTTCCACCTGGTCATCATGCTTCAATACCATTTGGGGCCAGAATAGATAGGTAAACAAGAAGCCTAGACAGAACCACTTGAGAGACAAATAAACACAAGTTCCAAAAGGGATTTACTAGCCACACTCTAGACTAAGGGTGACAGATCTTAAATATAGCCTAGCACCGTTAGTCTGAGAAAGATGAAATAAATACTAATGGAACATTTTTGGAAAGAACAAGAAAGTTCCTGTTTTTGTTTCTGTGACATTGGCCAATTAATGAGAGGCTGATAAGGTCTTAGAATAATTAAGGGGGAAAGACAGAAATATTACCAGGAGGAAATTCCATTTTGGTGTCTTTCATCCCTCTCTGAAACTGCATTCCAGGAAATCCTACTTTGTCTGTATCTTTTTTTCCCTGTATTTGTTCTAAATAAATTTGCCTCTTTTGACTTACTTGCCTCTGTTATCGGGGTTCCTGTTGTGACTCTGTCAGACACCAACCTGGTAAAAACATAGTTATGTTGAAGGACAATAGTGGGTTTTGGCATTGGTAGTACACTGGAAAGAAAGAATGCAGCTGTAAAGTAGGATCCACTTCCCTTTTGCTTTAATATTGAAAATGTCAAGGACTTTACAATATTATGGAGATTTGACTTTCTGACTTTATTGTTTCAGGGTCCAGGTGAACAAAGCTTAGGTTGACTATGTCAAGGTGTGGTTGGTTGATGACCCTTCATTAGAATTTATAGTTTTCTTTTAGAAGGTTAGAAGGGGGAAGAAAAAAGAAAAACAAGGTTTTTGTGGTGTGAAATGATTGATAGGGCTTCCCTCAAAACAGAGGGAAAACAATGAGAAAGGGATAAAAGAGACTTGGAGAGATACCAGGGATCTGCAATTTTGGGAAGATGGAAGCCTGGATCTGGCTGCTGAGGTAACAGCTGAGGCAAAGAGGAAGAGTGGGCATTTGGCCTGTGGGCATCAGCCTGGGCTGGTGAGAGATTTGTCATTCTGGGGGTACCCAGGCCAGCCTGAGGGAGCAGTGTTGAGCTCCCTCAGGATAGAAAAGCAGAGAGGTCATGAAGTTTTCTATAAATAGGCAATGGTCTGGGGCAGTTAAACTCATAAGCCTTAGCATGCACAAGCTGATGGTTTGTGCTGAAGGAGTCTAAAGAGTTTGGAGGCTTGAACCTTGTGTTGGAGCTTGTTTATCTAGTTTGAGTCAGATGTCTTTGAAGAGTCTGTGAGCAAGACTTGAGAAGATGGACCTTGTGTTTATTCCTGTTTCACCTTGGAGCTTTTCTACTGACTAAAGTTGAGAGAGACACTGAAAGAGGAACACCATGTCTTGAACAGACATGTGTACAGAGAAAGCTGAAGCAGACATGGAAGGAAGTAGAAGAAAGAATGCAGCTATAAAGTATGAATCTACTTTTGGAACACATGCTTGTGAACTCTGATTGGACACATGGTGAAGTAAACAGGTTTTTCATGTTTATTTTGCAGTACATGTAGTGGGGTAACTGGGGTTTTAAATGCTTATCTTGTAGTGGTGCATATTTACGTAATCACATCCTTACTTAGTAATAAATAATTTGGTCACTTTAAGAGTTTGGTCTGGCTTTGGGATTACATAGAAAGGCTGCAGGTAGAAGAACCCTGAAGGGTGTGAGCAAGGGACAGGTCTAAGAAATAAAGTTTTTCTTTTCTTTCTCTAGTTTGGGATGGAAAGAGCCCTGGGCAAACAAACAGCAGGTATTTAAATGACAAAGATAACCTGTGTGTGGAAGCATAAGGGTTAATAAAAGCTTTTGGACTTTTTGCATCATATTAAAAAGATAAAGTTTTTTCTCTGGTTTAGAAAGCTGGTAAAAGGATTTTTAGTGAAGCCTTGCCCCCTTCCAACCCCACCCAGCCTCCAACAACAGTATAACATTGTTATAGGCCAAGAGAGAGGTTTCCTAACTTGAAAACTCAAAGAACATCTGCCTGCTTCTCCCAGAAATATTCAAACCCTAACCTCCTGCAGGTTAATGCCTTCACAGACCAGCCACCTTTGTCATACAGTTTCTAGCCACTGCTTTTCAGCTCCTTGCTCTGGAGACTGCAGAAAGAAAAAAAAAATCAGAAACTGCAGTTTACAACTTGCTAGCTTGCCTCAATTACCCTTTGCAGCTCCTGCAGCCTAAAGACATCCAAAATTGCAGGTTCTTACCTCCATACCCAGCCCTTATTATATTTTCCAAAGTCAAAACAAGACTCTTAGAATGCAGTCTAATTTATTACTAAACAAATGATTACCCAATTACTAAATAAAGTGATTCCTAATGATTTACTACAAAAAGAAATATATAAGAAAAACCCTGATTATCCCAACAATGTCCAAAATCTTCAGACTGACATTGAGTAGGCAAAACATGGTGATTACCCAAACTTACAAAGGGGGAGCAGCTGGCCTTTTAAAGCTGCCACACACCAGGTTCTTCCCCGTCCACATATGCAGTAGTAAGACCACAGAAACCTTAAAAAGAGGTAAAAACAGATTTACTTATTAAAAGGGCAAAACAAACAAAAGTCATTGAGGGTACAAGGAACCCCTTTGGCAATCTTACTGCACAGTCCAGTCTCTTATCCAGAGCATATAACTGCAGCAGCCATGTGTATCCACAAGATGGCAGCTGCCCCACCTCAAGCTGGATGAAGGAGCCAAGATGGTGCTGCCACTTCTTCTTCAAAGACACAGCTCCACTCACTCCTTGCTAGAAAAAGCCAAGGTGGCACTGTTGCTCCTTTTTCAGAGTGGGGGATTCAAATCCAAGGAGGAAAGCCAGGATGGCGTCATCAATGTTCCTCTGAAATGCACAACTCTGACATTCTTTCAACTCCAAATCTAAAGTGACCCAGAATCAGCAAAACTCACTTGATACAACAGCACTTCAGATGCCTCACGACAAAAACAGCAGCACAGCAAGCCTCTTCAGATCTCCAAACAACTTCTAAACTTCGCAATGTCAAAGTTAAACCAAGTTCTCAAATACCAAATTTCCAAGTCAGCCTATACATGTTTCAAGTATCTCAACAACATGCTTTCCCAGGCTCCAAGTAGCCCAGGCCTTGGCCCTGTGTGCTTCTTCACCTGAAAGCTGGTAGCCTCTGCTGTGACTTTGCTCTCTCTGTGTTCTCTGTCTCTTCTCTCTTCTCGACATGTTTTGTCTCACTCCCCTCCCTAATCTCAACCTCTTCTCTGGCCAGAAGGCTTAACTTCCTTCTCCACCCACTAGGACAGCAATGGCTGCCATTCTAATATAGCATCACTAGAACTGGGGGCCACAGACCCCCAAATTTACCACAGTCCCCCTAACAAGTCTGTTAGTCCTGTTGACCTCCACTTGTCCAATCCTGCAGAGTTTATTAACATATGTCCCACACAGAACATCCTTCCTTCTTATTTGGCGTGCTCCAGCTTTCAAAGAGGTAGTAAAAGGTGTGATGTGTCTGTCTTCTTGATGTCCTCCTCCAGATAGTAGAAAAAAAAACTCTGAAGTACAGGAACCAGCAAGTTAGGCCTCTTCAGAAACATTTGCATTAAACTCAGTAAGACAAACTTCAACATGGAGTTTAAATCTCTAAAATGCTCTGTTTCCTTTAACATAGCTACTAGCCTGGGCTGATCAAAGGCTGCAGGTCCCAGGCCTTGACCACATGGCCAAGTACACATGACTCACATCTCCTTTTTCCAAAATCCCTAATCAAAATGACTGAATCCCCAAAATGTCTGATCCTTCTTCTTCATTTTCAACCAATATTTATATCCTTAGTTCCTGCCAAGTATTTTAGCCCAGAGGCCTCTGGAGGAAGTAAGATCAAGCCAGTTTTCTTTGAAATTTGCAAACTTATAGCAAAAGGGAGTAGCTTCTTATCAAATGTATGTATCAACTATGTTAATGGCACCCAGGGAGGAAGGCACCCCCAGCATCAACATCACAAGAATGTAAGCTCCATGAAGAAAAGATATTTGTCTATTTTGTTTGACAGTGCCTGGAAAAAAAAAATAAGTACTCTATAAATGTTTATGAAGTCACAAGTCTGAATTATTAAAATTTCACAGAAGTTTGATTTCTGAATAGTTGGGTATTATAATGTTTACACCTTGCTGGTAAAAAAGTTAAAAAATTATTTGATAAGTAAAGTCCTCTGGATAAACTATTAAAACATTGATGATTATGCCATTGATGAAAATAAATTTTGAAATAAAATAATGATCTCCCTATAAAAATCCTTGATAAATATAGCTGGCAGTATGCACCCAAAGTTTCAGTCTGCCTTCCAAAAATGGTCTTGCTTTCAGTAGCTGATATGGCCACTTTAAAGCTAGTTGATGGGAAATAAACAACAGCTTTTGTCAAAGAATCATCTGCCAAAAGCCTGGGGTTGCTGAGTAGTTTAAAGAATAATCTCCAGGGAGGTACATAAAAGATATTTACAACAGGGAGTTTCAAAGAGAGATGAGTCTTTGAGGAATCTTTCTGAACATAATGAAAACCATAATGTATGCTAAGATGTTCTTTACAGTTTTAAGGAGGGAATAATTAGAAAGAACTTAACTCTCTGACAATAAGGAAATCGTTAAGTTAATCACTGTCTCAAAAAATGGTGCTTCAACTAAATGATGAAGCTATAAAGACCTCAGAACAACTTAGAAAATCTTATGAAATAATTTTACATTCTTTACATAAAATAAATATGAAATGGCTGCAACTAAATAAACTATGCATGTGGACAAACTTCACTGTGGGATTTTAAGTAATAAGCAAAATAGTTTTTGCTTACTATTCGATAATTCATGTTATAACTAAAAATCAATGTGAAATATATATCAGGGAGCATGACTGACAGCAGCTTAAGGAGACTGAGGAAAAAAACTGGTTCTCCTGGAAGGCAATGGCTGATATTTTTGACTGACATTTGAATGAGATTTCCCAAACTGTGTCTCTAGGACTTTCCAAAAAATAATAATGTACCATCACTCTTATACAAAATGGATGTGAGATTAAGTAAGATTTCCCCCTACTGGAGATTCAAAGTGCAACTACTATTAAAGTCTCTGAAATTGTTTGTAGTAAAATTAATGATTCTGTTACATTTTCCCCCAAAAATCATTTGAGGGACATAATTCACCCCCACAATTTACCTATGGATATCTTGAGGCCTCTGCTTTGAAGAATACCATTGGGGAGCACTACAATTGTAATAATTACCTTCAGTCTTCTCCAACGATGGTCAGTTTTATAATGAAAATTTGGAAGTATTCTCATTTTAAACTTTACCATCAAAAAGTTTCATTTCTCAGTATCTTAACTAAGACAAGGGTGTTCACTGGTACATTTCCTACAATACTAAAATATTAGTAACACCCTAAAATCTAGACTGATAGGACTTAAATAATTTATAATGTAACCATTTGATGAAATCTTCTGTAGCCACTAAAAAATTTTAAGTTAACCTATATTTCCTAAAATAGAAAAGTCTCAAAGACAATGATCTTATAGACAATGAATTATAATCAGATCTCAAAGACAATGAATTATAATCAGATGATGTAATGCTGGATAATTTTTAACTAATACTTGTATTAGAAATAGAGATAATTAAAGTAAGAAAAGGATCATACAGAAAAAGAAACTTGCAACTATTTTCAAATCATATTTGTCATGAACAAGTCTATATATATATATTTAAAGAAGTGGTTTGCTTTATTTCAAATGAATGATCATTGACACAATTCCCATTGTACTGGAAACCTATCATGTAGACTTGGCAGAAGTTTGGTTACCAGTTTATTAAAGGACATTAAGTCTTCAATTAGTGAGTATGAAAAATTTCCTCTATATCACTTACTGTTTACAGGTATGTTGAAAATAAATAAGATAATTTCAGATACAAGAAAAGTACTTGAGATACTTTTAGAGAACTACAGTCTATTATGGCTCAACACATACTGTAATTTAAATCCCTTCAGTCTCCTTTACTTATAAATATCCCTCTGATTTTTGTAATCATGTGCTAATATGACTGAACTGAGAATCAGAATCTCCACTCAGATCTGGGCTCTGACACCAAAGCTTCATATGAAATGAGCAATTCATGAGATGATCTTTCTGAATTTTGTTTTATTGAGGAAAATAAGAGATCAGGATAGATTGAGGGATATAAACTCAATTTTTTGATTTACCTTTCAACATTAAAAAATGTAGAGATGTCACTTGAGGATAAGTAGTTCAAGTGCTTTGAGAAAACCTAGGAGCCTATGGAGCATGTGCATCCCATTTTTAAAAAAATTTATTTATATATAAATTCCACAACTTTGTAATCTCAAGAATTTGCCCCCTCCATCTTCCCTTCCCTCCCCCCCCCCTTTCCCTCCTGCTCACAGTTGTGTGCTTCATTTTGGTGCTTAGCTTGTTTTGACTTTCCTCAAGGCTTTTGTTTGTTTTTTTTTTCACTATATCCCATATATTAGTGAAACCATTTGGTTTCTGCCTTTTTCTTTATGGTTTGTTTCTGCTAATATGATTTCTTCTAAATACATCCATGTTGTTATGAAGTCGTCAAATTTGTCATTTTTAATTGATGAGTAATATTCCATCGTGTATATATACCACATTTTTTTCATCCAGTCATCCGTTTTGGGGCATTTAGGTTTTTTTCTATGACCTTGCAATTATAAATTGTGCTGCAGTAAACATCTGGGCACAGATGTCCTTTTGTACCCACATTGAGGTCTCTTTTGGGTAGATTCCCAAAAGAGCAATTGCTGGGTCAAATGGTAGTTCCATTTTCATTAGCTTGAGGGTCCTCCATACCCTTTTCCATAGTGGTTGAACTAGTTTACATACCCACCAGCAGTGTAGTAGTGTTCCTTTCTCTCCACATCCTTGCCAGCACTTATTATCTGTTCTTTGGATGTGGGCCATTCTTACCGGTGTAAGGTGGTATCTCGTTGTGGTTTTGATTTGCATTTCCCTTATTACTAGGATGTTGAGCAACTTTTCATGTGCCTGTTGGCCATTTGTATTTCCTCTTTGGAGAAGTGTCTTTTTAGTCCTTCTCCCCATTTTTTGATTGGGCTTTTTGTTTTGCTTTTGTTTAGTTGTGTGAGTTCCTTGTGGATCTTCATTATTAAACCCTTATCACTCATGTGGAGGGCAAAGACTTTTTTCCCATTCATGGGCATCTTTTAGCTTTTTCTGCTGTCTCTTTTGCTGTACAGAAGCTTTTTAGTTTGATGCAGTCCCATCTGTTTATGTTTTCCTTCATTTTTTTGCCATCTGTAGATGTTTCCAGAAAGGGATTTCTGAACTGTAGTTCATGGAGAGTTTTGCCCAAGTTTTCCTCTATGTATGCTATGGTTTCAGGTCTGATCTCTAAGTCTCTTATCCATTTTGAGTTGATTTTTGTACATGGATTAAGGGAGTTTTCTTGGTCCATTTCTTTGCATGTCTTAGTCCAATTTTCCCAGCACCATTTATTGAAGAGGCTAACTTTGTTCCAAGGTAGCTTTTTCACACCTTTGTTGAAAATTAGTCGACTATATATGTGTGGTTTTATTTCAAGACTCTCAATTCTGTTCCATTGGTCTGACTGTCTATTTTGGTACCAATACCAATGGCTTTGTAGTATAGTTTGAAGTTTGGAATTCTAATACCTCCATTGTGCATCCCATTTTACCTAACCTCACTTGGTTTGTTCCTTTTCATGTATGGTGAAGACTATTCATCCAAATAATGGCTCATTAAGTGTCTGTAGAACCTGTACATTCTAAAATTCAAGAGGTTGAGGTCCCTTTCCTGATGAAATAGACAGTTCATGGCTATCCAGATGGACTCACCTATTCATAAGAAAAGTCCAGATGTGGTAGAAGGGGTAGAACTAAAATATTGAGGAGGTTCAGAGAAAGTGTGAGGCCTATTTCTGAAATTCATTCAATAAAATTCCATTTTACATAAAAGGCACAGAAGTTCAGAGAATTAAATGAGCTGTTCAGTTTCAAGCAGACTTTAAGACAATTTTAAAAATTCTGACAAAAAGCTGGTGAAAAGACACTGGGTGAAACTGATGCAGGAAACCTACCTTTCCCCTTCCTGTCATTTGCACTTGATATATACATTTGATAAAGAGCTAGCTACTATCCTGTCACTATAGATTTGCATATTTTACAGAGAGCTGGGTAGTTCTTTGATTTGCATACCTGCCTGACAGGACTTCCTGCTTAGGAGTCCTTAGCAGGAGGACTTAGAAAGAAAGGGATTCAGTCATTTGGGGAGGAAATATGGAGGCCAGATGAGGGCCCAAGGGGCTTCAGGACTGAGCTTTGGCCTAGGTTGGTAACTTATGGCTTTTAGTAAGTATAAGCTCAATGTGTTTAATGAAAGCTAAAGAGTTTGGAGATATGAACTCTCTATTGGAGTTTACCTTGTTGAGTTTGACTTGGGTGTTTCTGGAGAGGCTGTGTGAGACACAGGTCTAAGAAAATGAATTTTGCTGGGTCCTGTAGTATGGAGTTTCTTTCTACTACCTGGAGGAGGTCAAGGTGAAGACAGCATTATGCTCTCAACTGATAGCTTGGAAGAGCTGGAGCACGCCAAAGAAAGATATCTACTCTTTGAGCATGTGTAAATGAACTCTGAAGGATTGGATAAGTGGTGAGGTTAACAGGACTAAAGAACTGAGGGTTTTGAACAAGTTAGCGAAGAGCTTTGGACAATGTAGAGGAAGATTTTGGACAACGTTGGAGTAATCAGTTTTTCTTACATGTTTCTTTCTGCAGTAAATAGGAATTCACTTTGTTTAGTAATAAATTAGTCTGCACTCTAAAAGCCTTTTTCTGGTTTGGAATTTTAGTGAAAAGCTAGGGATGGTGGAATGAATCCACAATTTTGAATGTCTTTAGGCTGCAGGAACTGCATAGGGTATTGAGGCAAGCTAGTTAAGTTGTAAACTGCAGGGAGCTGAGGAGCAGGAGGCTAGAATCTGCATAACAAAGGCGACTGGTCTGTGAAGGCATTCACTTGTTGGAGGTTTAGGATTTGAATTTGCCTGGGAGAAGCTGGCAGACATTTGAGTTTTAAGTTAGAAAACTCTCCTTTACCTGATAACAAAATAAGGGTGAGAGTTTGTGGGCAAGAATAAAGAGGAAGCCAAGAAATGAGTTTCAGACTGAAGAAATCTTCCCCATTGATAGCTATATTTTGTCCCTACTAGACAAAGCATGTCATTTTTTTATTAGGTGTTAATAGGAATCTATAAAATTCTGAGTAGTTTAAAATTAGCACTTTAAGGACAAGTGATTTGAAGCAGCTTTAAAAGCATAAATCATTAGATAGAAATAGATTTAATATATTTGAGGTAAAAGCTACTAAAAGGAATGCTACATGTCTCTAGGTTTTATTTTTTATAGAGATCTATTAACTCCTAACTCAAGAAATTTTTAGCATGATCACAGAACTATGTACTTGAATATCATAAATCTAATTTCTACATTTGTGTAACTAGTTACATGACCATTTAACATTTTCTATCCTCAGATTTTGAAATACATTGATTGATAGATACTAGTTTTTTATTAAATACTATTAACAGTATTGATACCCCAATATTATCTCTTAGTAATATTTATATTGTGCTTATCTCATTTACTTGGGGTCTTTTTTCCTGAAATATCCCATATAAACAAATATTATCCTCAAAATTATATACCTATATTTCCAAAATGAAATTGGAACAGGACTCTTCAGTTAGCTGGAGATATTTCTACCAATCGTACTCTAAGTGATTATAGCTTATTTATGTTATAACTGCAGAGAAAAGAATACTATCAAAATATGAAACAGGGCATCACAAAGGCTTTTTGACTGTGTCACCTAAACACCATACAGACCTGCTTCTCTCTATGAAGCAGGCTACCAACAGGCCATTCACAATTGCCTTTACCTTGAAGTAGACATGCCTGCTTCTCTCCCTAGGAAGCAGACTACACACTATTCATTAGCATTTACACTGATCACCTTCACCATTGCTATGCAAAAGCCAACCAGCTGCTCTCTGCTTTCAGCTCCATAAACTGCAGAAAAAAAAAACTTAAACACAGTTTAAACTCTACATTGTGGGTTCTTTCCACCATTCCCAGCCTTCTCAACCAAAATATCAAACCAAATGCAAGACTATCAGTGCAGGCTAATTTATTTCTAACAAAGTGACTTTCTAATTATCCTAATAACTACACAAGAAACATGTAAGGAAAACTCCGATTACTTTAACATTGTCCAAAACCTTTCTCAGCATTGTCCAAAGTCCTTTCTCCTGATTGCCCAAAAATCCTCAGTCTCTCAGTCCTGATCATCTTACCAAAATCAGCCAGTCAGAGATCCTCTCCATGTGTTCAAAGACATCTTTCTTTGGGACTCTCCTTTGGCATGCTCCTCCTTGTCTTCCACGCTGCCTTCTCCTTGTCGTCTTCAGGTAACAGGAACTCCATGGTACCAGACCAGCAAAGTTCACTTTTTTTTCAGGTCTAACTTTTGCACGACCTCTTCCAGACACCAATCAAACTCAGCAAAACAAACTCCAACACAGAGTTCAAGTCTGCAAACTTCTTAACTGCATTTAGCACACATGGGGCTAGTCTGGGCCAGCCAAAGGCTACAGACCCCCAGGCCTGGCCATGTCCACATGGCTCACATCTTTACAAGATGGCTGATTCCCTTCTCTCCTCCACTGAACCTCTCTCTCTATCTGATCTCCATATTGCCTCTGAATTAGAATTTGAATCCTCTTTGTTTGCACACCTTTATATATCCTGATTTCATGCCTTCCAGGAAATCTGTTTCACCTTGACCATTTCACTTCTTTCTCCCCCTGCATCTCCCTGAAGAGAAATTCCAACTAAGGTCATTCTTACATTTTAGCATTGTCCTTGAAATCTGTAATATTAAACAGGAGAAAATGGGGGTGGTGGTGGTAGCACACCCTATCAAATACAAGTCAAAAATGTGTCAGTATTAAAGATAGTGAAATGCCTTTAAGGGAAAGAATATAAATCACATACTGTGTTCTGAGAGTGTTTCCTATTATATAACCATTGATGAAAAAATAATTTAGAAAATTTTCAACTCTCGAAAGGCACTCTGAAAATTTTGTCATTTTGAAACAGGGCGACCATGAAGGACTTTTTAACTTAACTTGAAACACATACAGGCCTGCTTCTCTCTCTAGGAAGCAGGCTCCAAACAGTTACATTAGCAATTGACTTTACCTTTAACTTTGACACACCTCTGCCTGCTTCTCTCTACAAAGCAGACTGCAAACAGTTAATTAGCATTTTTACTGTACCTGCCTACTATTGATATGCAAGCATCAGCTACCAGCTTCTCTCTGCTTTCTTCCCCTCTTTCAGACCTAAAAAGAAAAACTTAGAAACAGTTTGAACTCTCGTGGGTTCTTTCCACCATCCCCAGCCTTCTCAACCAAAATACCAAACCAATGTAAGACTATCAGTGCAGACTAATTAATTTCTAGCAAAGTGATTTCCTAATTATCCTAATAACTATGAAAGAAACATGTAAGGAAAACTCCGATTACTTCAACATTGTCCAAAACCTTTCTCAGCATTGTCCAAAATCCTTTCCCCAGATTGCCCAAAAAAACCTCAGTCTCTCAGTCCTGATCATCTCAGCAATGTCAGTCAGTCAGAGTTCCTCTCCACATGTTTGAAGACATCTTTCTTTGGGGTGCTCCTTTGGCATGCCCCTCCTTGTCTTCTACACTGCCTTCTCCTTGTCGTCTTCAGGTAGCAGGAACTTCATGGGACCAGACCCAACCAAGTTCACTTTCTTTTCAGGTCTAACTTTTGCACGACCTCTTCCAGACACCAATCAAACTCAGCAAAACAAACTTCAATATGGAGTTCAAATCTGCAAATTCCTTAACTGCATTTAGCACACATGCTGCCAGCCTGGGCCAGCCAAAGGCTACAGGCCCCCAGGCCCTGGCCAAGTCCACATGGTTCACATATTTACAAGATGGCCGATTCACTTCTCTCCTCCATTGAACCTCTCTCTCTAGTCGATCTCCATATTGGCCTCCAATCCCTTTTTGCACACCCTTTATATACCCTGATTTCCCGCCTTCCAGGAAACCTGTTCACCTTCCTCCCTCCTGCATCTCCCTGAAGGGAAATTCCAATTAAGGTCATTCTCACATTTTAGCATACCTGTCCTTGAAATCTGCAATCTTAAACAGGAGACAATGGGGGGGGGGGCTACCATACCCTATCAATTTGATTCACAGAAAAATATCTTAGGTGAGGGGAGATGATCTACCTTTATCTCACAAGGTTTTGAGCCTTTGGGATGTTCCTGAAATAAATCTGCTGAGCTGAGAACAACAGGAAATTGCTGCTTACACCGTTAAACAGCTTTGATCTTGCCACAAGCCATGGAACTACCTACTCACTTGACACTGGATCAGTTGCTAATGGTTTCTGGCTAAGAATCTGATTTCTTTACCTTAATCATTGAGGGAACACTTCTTTCCAAACTGACCACAGTTCATTGGGCTAACCTGAATCTAAAATGCAGCATGCAATTCCATTTTGTTTTGGAAAAATCTGAAGTATCCCAATCAGTCTAATTTTGGTGACATTTAAGTATTGAAAATATTTATAGCTTATGTATGCTGCTTTGACAATTGATACCTCAAATCCCAAATGTGTCACAAATTTGTCATTTAGGGAAGTATATCATTTATTTATCTTTTAGTTATGAAAAAAATCATCTATTTAACATTAAAGCGACAGTTTTTGGTGACAGATTTTTCAAAATTTTTATCAAGTTGATGAGATACTGCTGTATAAAACAAGTCATTGATATGAGATAATGCAAGAAGAAACACAGCTGCTCATCAATTTAAGTATCTTTTTAGAACAGGTGTGCTAATACAAACCAGGAGTGAGGACAAGATAACTGGTCTTGGTGACTTGGCATTGTATTTCAGAAGAGTCACTGGCTAAGATCCTCAAGAGCATTTAACTCAACATCTCACTTTTCAAATGAAAAATCTAAGTCCCAATATGATTACACAGAGATGGAAAAATTTTTTCTATGAGTGCCCCTTCCTGAAATTTCATAGCTCATTTAACATGCTTCACTTCCATGTCAGTATTTCTTTCTCAAGAGCCCTTGCAAAAAACAGAAGCATCACATCAGATTGTTTTTTCTACCCAAAATGTGATTATTTGCATCACAGCTACCTTTGTTTTAAATGTTTTCAAGAAATACTTAAGATTGTCACATTGGCAGAGAGACAGTGTTTAGCTTGTTTGCTTCCACAATATAGATTATACACTTTAAATTCTGTATACCATTCAGTTATTTAATACTTAAATTATTTTTGGTAGGTGAAGTGGAGGGAAAAAAAGGTGTATCACATTTTTCATGTTTAAGAATGGGAAAGAAAAAATATTTGCAAACCATATATCTGATAAGAGTTCAAAAGCTAAGGACTTGGATAGCCTATTCTCCAGAGAAGATAAACAATTGACCAACAGGTACACGAGAAAATATCCAGCATCATTAATAATCAGAGACATGCACACAGAAATCACAATGAGATATTTTCCTGATACTTGTTATTATCAAAAATGTAAAGAAAAATGTTGGAGAGAATGTGGAGAAACTGTACCCTTGAACACTATTGATGAGAATGCTAAATGATGTACCATTATAGAAGACAGAAATGTTTCTCTAACAATTGAAAATAAAACTATTATATGATTCAGCAACCCCACTTCTGGGTATTTATATCCAAAGAATTAATATAATGATCTTGAGGATATATGAGCACTTCCATATTCATTGTAGAGGCATGGCTTCTTGGTTATTCACAATAGTGACAACAACATAAATGTTCATTGCCCAATGAATAAGCAATGTGTATAGTAAATATATATAATGGAATGTTATTCATCCTTTAAAAAGAAGGAAATTTTGCAAAACACAATAAAATAAATGAACCGTGAAGATGTCAAGCTAGTTGAAATCAACCAGGCCCAGAAGACAAGTACTATATGAATACACTTAAAAAAGTTATTTAAGGCCCGCACAGTGGCTCATACATGTAAGCTTCAGCCTATCAAGTGGCTGGGGCTAGGGATCGCGGTTCGAGTCCTGCCTGGGGTCTGTAGTGAGACCTAGTTGCAAAAAAATATAACTGGGCGTGGTAGTGCGCACCTGTAATTCCAGCTACCTGGGAAGCTGAGGCTGGGGATTGCTTGAGTCTGTGGTACCCTGGGCAATGAGACCCTGTGATTCCATGGGCAAAAATAGTGAGATCTAGTCTCAAAAAAAAAAAAAAAAAGG
>PVHY01001935.1:0-23335 GCA_004024945.1 Uropsilus gracilis | reverse complement strand
AGATGAAATATAAATGGAGTTTTATTCTGTTTAATAGATAATTTTCTTTATACAAATCTTGAAATATTTAATCCATAATAAGGCCTAAGTATCTATTTAAAAGCAGAGACATGTCTACTTTTTCTTAAATAAAGAGAGATAGATTGAAAAAAAGGGGAGGATAGACCATTTTCACTATGGACCCAATAATTACTCAGAGTATAAGTGCCGTTCCTTTTTTCTCTTGTCACACATATCCTGACATGCCATTACAAATTTGAGAGACTTGAATCATTTCAGCTTAGATTTCACAGGGTTGGTACTAAATTATATCCAACAACAATTTTTTTGGGAGATTAGGTTCAAGAGGAAAATATCTACTGTTTTAAAAATTGACATATGAATGTGTCAGCATGTGACAAACAGGACTGTAATGGCAGATGGGGTTGGGGTTTCAACTTTATAATCTTTTAGCCAAATTTCAACAAGATAAAGGCTGCTTAGTTCTTTGTGTGAAGGGACAGCTTTCTTCTCCCAATAAGGTTGAAATTACTCTGACATGTACACAGGGAACCACCTGCCCTAAGGCCTGCTCCTGTCAGAAAGAGCACTAACAGTATGACAGTCACACTCCTCAAAGTTTCACAGCTTCACCTAATGAACTGAGCCCCATTTTTCACTCATGGGCTAGTAGTCTAGAGAGGAAAGTAAAAAAAGCAACATTTTAATAGATATGCGGTCCACATGTCTGTCATTCTTGGTGCAAACTCATGTACACCAGAGGAAGACAATAGAGGCATCTAGAATCAAGGGAAAACATAGCACCTAAAGATTTTTACAAGTATATAGGAATTCAATTTTGAAATAAAGTTGTAAGGAAATGTCAGAGTGAACTATGTTTTATTTTCTTATAGTTTGATGATTCAGTGACTCATCCAAAGGAAGGAAATGGAGACACAAAAATGTTTTTAAGTTGTTGTCCACATTCATCATCATGACCTGTTATACTTTATTTGGAAGATGAAGACCACCTTTCTCTATCAGACCTTAGAACATCTTTAATAGTTGAAGAATTTGATGGGGACTCCCCCTTCTTGGACTACAGCTAGAAGTCAAATTGTTACAAGATTTTGAAAATTATTTTCAACATCAAATTGTGGCATTCTTATGGAATCTCTGGCCTTGGTGTTTTCTTTAGCATGAGCAATGTTCTTATATTTAACCTATTTTTAAATTGAAACTACTTCTTTAAATTGAAACTACTTCCTATACTTACACCCTGCCCATTTACCAGATTATCATAGTCAATAGGACAAAACAGACCTAAGAATAAGGATGGGGCCTTTGACTCTTGCACATCCTTTCTTTAATATCCCACCACTTACACCTGCATCTGTAATACTAGACAACCCACTAGTTCCTCTGCTGAGTGCTTCTATTATGGGAAAGGTTTTTATTTCCCACTGGGGCCTCCTATAAAGGACAGTGATCAATATACTCTTAAGTTCTATAGGGAATTTAATTCTTAACACATTCTTAACACTTTCTTAAGGTACAAAATGGTTAAACAAAGATTTTTGCAAACTTATTTTTGAATCTCTTTTAAAAGAAAATACTGGAAATCACAGGTTGATCTAAGTGCTGTTTTCAGTAGAGAAGCTGAATGGCAAAAACAATAACCTGAGCTGAGTTTTACGGAAAAAAAAAAGGTATTTTTTATTCTATTGTGTTATAGAAATGTCTTTATGAAACCTATATTATACAATCAGATGTCCACTTGAGAAGAACATTACAGGAAATGTCCCTATAATTGATATGTCACTTTTTTTTAATTACGGATTTTTCAGTCTTTCTCTAATACTAGAGTGGTTGGTTTTGGGCTGGTAAGTTTTATAACATCCCATTATAATCATTCAAGTTACCTGGAAAGTTTGCAAAATCAAATGACTCAAAGTCCTAGTTAATATAAGTAATATTCTCTTTATGCCCCATAAAATATAACCTAACTTACACTTGTGACTTAATAAATAACTTCATATTGTAGTTATTTTTTGTATTGTATTGTAAAATATTTGCTGAAAATTTATGAAATTTTAATCTGGAAGACTAGAATTCACAGACAACTTGTCACCAAGATGAAGATAGCTGGTGGGGATAATTCTAAGGAAAAGGGAACTTCAGTCTTACAACTTCATCAATCTAAATTTCAATGATTTGAATGAGCCAAGAGCAGAGTCTTCCTGCCTAGCACCTACGTATGAGTTCAGACTAGTGGAAACCTTGATTTAAGCTCTGTGGTAGCTCTGTGGTAGCTCTGTGGTTAGAGAATGAAATCCTCAGTATGTGGAATTTGGATTTGCAAAATTATGATCTAGTAAATGCTATTATTTTAAGTTACAGAGTTTACGGTAACTTAGTTTTGTAGCAATGGAAAATGAACACAAATTCTAATACACTTACAATGACTAGTTTATCAATTTTTAAAAATGTAATTCAAAGTAACAATATGGAAAATTTATATTAACTTTTGCATTTTTGAACTAAAATATCCAACTTCCTCCAAAAGATAATTATATTGACAAAATCAAATATCCCAAAATATCATAGCTTATATATGATTAATAGTTAAGAACCATAAAGAAAATTTTTTGGTCTTCTTAGGGACTCACTGATGTGAAATCATTAAACAAAAAACATAATATTTTCTATTCCAACCACTGAAAGTATTTGTAAGTCTAGCCACCAAAAACTGAGTCTAACTTTACCCATTGGAAACAGAGAGAACAGACTTTCTCATATGACTATTGTAATAGCAGTAATTTTTGCACATATTTAATTTTATTGAAAATATTTACTATAATTACAATTCTATACCAAGCACAGGGAATACAATGAACTTAATTAGAAGAACACATTTAGCTATACTGAGTAGACCATATGCAAACAGAAAATGACAAACCCAAATTAATCACCAAATATCTGACATTAAAAGAGAAATGTCTGAGTCATATGAGTGTCAACTCATTCTTGGGCAGATGCCCTTTTGTTCTCTGATGAAACTAACTTATATGAAAACCCTCCAACAGTCCATATGTCATATTTAGTCCAGCCATGTAAAATCCCCTGCTGGAAATACTCTCTGGGTGGAAGATTTCAAAAAGATGATCAGGCTTCGGCTTCCGCGCGGGGCCACCATCAGACAGATAGGTGGCTGCCTACGGCCCGGGTCCTGGCTCCCAGAGCTCCCTTGCCAGCAGGGAGTGAGAGGGGTCAGGCCTCTCGGGTGAGTCCCCCAGCAGGGGGGATGGGGTGGGAAGAGGAGGCCCCACTCGCCAGTAAGTGGCTGCTGATGGGCAGCCACTTACAGCCAGCCTGGGCAGTGCTGTGTAGTCCCCAGCCCCTGGAAGCCCGGGGCGGGGAGGGGGGGGCATGGAAGGGCGAGTGGATGTCCAGTCGGCCTGTCCCCACGCTGGGAGCTTCCAGCACACGGGCAAGGGGGGATGGGGGATGGGGGAAGTGGGAGGGCCCCTCCATCTCTCTCTTACTTCTTACTCCAGCTAAACTTAAGAGGAATCAGAATATGTGCAACACCAACCCCAACATAGAACAGGTGCGGGACCAGGCAAAAGTCCAGCCCACAGACCTGAGCTGGACACAGCAGATGGACAACCAAGTGAACCAGTACATGTAAGACCAGAAAAACAACCATAGAGACACGATGTCACCATGCGCACTTCTGCACTTGCCAGGCCAAAACCCAGGACTTCATTTTGGAGAGATATTCAAGGAAACCAATACACCCTCCCCTCATTACGGGAGAGGAGAGGATGACCAAAGAGGGGATAATGGGCCCCACATCAAAACTGCAAGCTGAAGCAGAGGAGATGATCTTTAAAGGCCACTTGCAGAAGCCTGAACTCACAGAGAAACTTCTTGACCAACACTGGCTGGAGGCAAGACCCCCAAAGTCCGACACCAGAATCATAAGGAAAAGCAGCAAAGCAATGGAGATGGGATTGAATTGGAGAGGATGGCCTGCAGCAAGAAAACATGGTCAGATCACAAACGAATATAATCTGGCCAGCCAATGCAAATTTAAGACTGAAAATCTAACAGCAAGGTTCACCTGGACCCAATAATGCAGTCCCTCACCCAGAGAAAAGACACTAACATTGGAAAGAGATTCATGGACTCAGCACAGCTAATAAACAACAAAGAGTGGGGTTCCAGAGAATGGAAGGCGCACCAGAGGGAGGAGGGAGGGGGAAAAATATAACAGAGAGGTTGTAACTTAAAGAACAAAATAAAATTGTATATATATAAAAAAAGATGATCAGTGTAGACATCACCTACATCTTATTTATTTGTTTATTTATTTATTTATTTATTTATTTATTTCCTTACATCTCTAAAGATAATCTCGCAAAAATAATTAATACATTTTCTTTTTTTTATATCTTAATGCTCCCAGCTTGATTTCATAAGTCAGAGCATTCAAGTATCTAAATTTTTATGGACTCTGATTTATCTATTCAAAGAAGCAGTTTATTTATTGCTCTGTGTGTATCTTTTTTTTTTTTTCTTTTGAGACTAAGTCTCGCTATCTTTTTTTTTTCTTTTGAGACTAAGTCTCGCTATTTTTGTCTGTGGAACCGCAGGCTCACGTTGCCCAGGGTACCACAGACTCAAGCAATCCCCAGACTCAGCTTCCTAGGTAGCTGGCATTACAGGCACATGCCACCGTGCACAGCTATATTTTTTTTGGAACTAGTTCTTGCTATATGCCCCAGGTGGGACTCAAACCATGATCCTTGGCCCCTGCTGTAGCTTCCTAGGCTGCCGCTTACAGGTATGTGCCACCATGCCTGGCCCATCTGTGTGTATCTTTTTAAAGGATGCATCTTAAAAACTTGAGAGAAAAAAAAATTGAGTCAGAAAGTTGGTGACCCAATACTAATTTATCATGATCTCAAGTGTTAGTAAATGAGGACCAAAGAGGGGTAATTTAGGATATTTGGGCATTGTTTTAGCAAGAAATATTGAAGATTGATAAATGTCTTAAGTTTGCATTTAAAAAAGCATTTAAAAATCAGTACCAAAAGTAACCAAAAGTAAGTATATCATATAACCTAACATAGAATATTTCCTTTATACTGTGTACTGGATGCAGGAACTGCAAAGATAATTACTGAGAAACGTAATGCGTACCATCAGAGAAAGGTCAGAAAATAATGACAAGAAGAAATAAGAAAAAATGCAAAGTTTCCCTCTGGCAAACCAGAATTCATTCAGAAAATTTTAAATCAAGGTCCAACAATTTTATTTATGAGGCAGGGGAAAAAGACATAATATTTCCTTTACAGAATATACTACATTTTGATTTCTTTTTGCTGGAGAAGCCAGTTATTTGTCAGGATGCCATATATGAGGACATTTATAGTTGGACCACAATGTGAATTGGTTCTGTCTAAATGCTGTTTAGGGTCTCAGACAAAATGGTATTAACTTTATTAGTAAAAATCCATGAAGAAAACCTCTACACAGGCCTATTTTGAACCCTTCAATTAGCACACAAGTAAGCAAACAGACTTTTCCCTAGAAGGCTTATTGTTCCAAATCAACAGGTTGACATGTTAAAAATAAAAATCCCTGTGCTTAACTTTTTATAAAATGATGAGTACCTGAAGGAAAGAATTCTGGTAATCTGCACTTGTGCTAGGTTTCTATCTATAAGTTTTATTTGGGCAAGTCTGGGAAAACATTGTGCTTTTTCTGCCCATAAAGAGCAATAATCAATATAAATGAAATAATTATATGAGATGAATAACTTAAGGCAAGTCCCTATACTACTATTTACATATACAAATTGATTTTCCAAGTCAATATTTTATTGTCAATACTTTTTGAGGGATTAGTTTACCCTAGTAAGCAACAATATCACAGCTTAGCCACTCTCATCTATTGATTTACCTGTCCTAGTGTTCTGAGTGTGTTTTGTTCCAGTACCATGCTGCTTTGATTATTAGAGATTTGTATTATAGTATGAAGTTTGGAAGTATGATCCCACCATTCATCCTTTTTTTGGACAGAATTGCTTTGGTGACTTGGGGATTTTATAGTTCCATATTAATTTAAATAATGTTTATTCTATTATTTTAAAAGAATGTTATTGAAATTTTGATGGGGATTGCATTTATTTTGTGTACTGTTTTGAATAAGATGGCAATTTTGATACTGTTAATTCTTCTAATCCATCTGTTTTTAGCATTTGAGAGGAGTAGTACCCTATAAATATCTATTAAACCCACATGGTATTTATTTGCTTAAGGCTAATGTGTCCTTATTTTTTTTCTCTCTGGCTGATTTGTATACTAGTGAAAGTGGGGTAGTGAAGTTCCAGTTCCTAATATATTTTGTCCAGTGTCTGATTTTAGAATGATAATCATTATCTAATATACTTTGATTCTCCTTAATTTGGTGAGTATATATTGATGCCTTCCTGAATTATTGTTCCCTTGTTGGAGGGTACTTCCATTAAAATAGCTGATACCATGCACTGATAATAGCTAGGAAAAAGGAGTTACTTCTCTATTGGTTTAGAATTGTAAATTTCAAAAGGACATGTTAAGATGTGGTGTGGCCTTCATTGGAATTCATAGTTTTCTTTCAGAAAGATAGAAGGGGAGAAGAAAGAAAAGCAAGGCTTTTGTGATGTGGGATGATTGACAAGGCTATTCCTGAAAGTATGGGAAAAAAAGGAAAAAAAAATGTTATAAAAACAGCTTAGAAGAAGGAGAGAGGGTTTCAGCCATTTTTGGGGAAGGATGTGAGCCCTGCCACATGGCTGAGGGAGCTTGGGCTCTGGCTGGTGAACTCATGGCCTTTGCATGCATAAGCTTGAAATTGGGTGAAAGAAAAAAAAGGACTTTTTGCCTTGAACTAGGACACCTATGCCTGCTTCTCTCTAGGAAGTAGGCCACAAGCAAGCAGTTAAATTAGCATTTTCACTATTCACCTACTATGATGTTTGCTGATGTAGCAAACATCAGCTACCAGCTTCTCTCAGCTCTTCTTAAGTGTTCACCTACTATTGGTATGCAAAAATCAGTTACCAGTTTCTCTCAGCTTTATTCCCTTCTTTCAGACCTAAAAAGAAAAACTTAGAAACACAGTTTAAACTTTAGACTAGTTTGTCTCAATTTACCCTCTTCTAAACTCTCATGGGTTCTTTCCATCATCCCCTACCTTCTCACCAAAATCCCAAGTTGAAGCAAGACTCTCAGAGTGCAGATTAATTTATCTAACAAAATGATTTCCTAATTACTACAAAAGAAACATGTAAGTAAAACTCCGATTACTTTAATATTCTCCAAAACCTTTCTCAACATTGTCCAAATCCTTTCCTAAATAGTCTAAAAACCCTCAGTCTCTCAGTCCTGGTCATCTCAGCAATGTCCATCCAGTCATCATCTCCAGATGCTTGAAGACATCTTCCTTTGGTGTGCTCCTTTGGCATGCTCCAGCTCCTCTATGTGTCTTCTCCTTGTTGTCCTCCTCCAGGTAGTAGAAGAAACTTCATGGTACTGGATCCAGCAAAGTTCACTTTCCTTTCAGGCTTAACTTTTGCATGGCCTCTTCCAGACACAAGTCAAACTCAGCAAAACAAACTACAACACGGAGTTCAAATCTGCAAACTCCTTAACTGCCTTTAGCACACATGCTGCTAGCCTGGGTCAGCCAAAGCCTGCAGGCTCCAGGCCTTGACCACATGACCAAGCTCACATGGCTCACATTTTCATCTTACAAAATGGCCAAAACCAAACCTAAATCTGAATCCAAATTCTCATAAATCTCTCTTTCTTTGTTTCAAAACTCTTTATTTACCCTTATTTCCTGCCAAGAGAACTCCTGAGGTAGTAAGCCCTATCAGGCCTGTATGTTAATTCCAATCCTACCCAGCTCTTAGTAGCATTAACAATTCTAAAGCAAGAGATAATTCTAAAGCACCCAAGGGGGAGGCGCCCCCTATCAAGCTGAGTGTGTGTGCTGGAGTCTAGAGTTTGGAGCTTTGAACTGCATGTTGGAGTCTGTCTTATCTAGTTTGACTCAAATGCTTTTGGAAAGGCTGTGAGTTAGGTTTGAGTAAATGGACTTCATGTTGGTTTCTGTATATTGGAGTTTTTCTACTGCCTAAAGTTAAAATGGATGCCAAAAGAGAAAAAGAAGACATCATACTTTGACTACATGCTTGGAGAAAGCCAAAACACACCAGTAGAGGAAAAGAAGGATGCCCTGTGTTTGGAACACTTGCTGCTGAACTCCGATTGATTGAATGTGTGGTTAGGTGACCAGAGACTAAAGGGCAGTTTTGGACAATGGTGGGGTAACTGGGTTTTGTATCTTTATCTTGTGGTACATATTTAGTTAATCATTTTCTTACTTTTAATAAATAAGTTGATCTGGCTTTGAAATTAAAGCAAGAGCTGCTGGTAATAATGAACCCTTAAAAGTTCCAGTTTAAGGATTTTTCCCCCCTCTGCCTCTAGAGAAAGCCCTGGGGCAAGCAGTAAGTGTTTAAATGACAAAGGTAACTAGTATATGGAAGTTTAAGGATTAACAAAGGCTTCTACCCAGTCTGCATTAGATTGCAAAGTTTTTCTCTGGTTTAGGAAAATCTGGTGAAAAGGATTTAAATAGAAAAACCCACCCCCCTCCTGATAATACCCTTAATCATTATATAAAAGTGTCCATCTTTGTCTTTTGCTAACTTTTTAACTGAAAATATATAGCTTCATTTCCATTCTTGGGTCCCATGGGTTTGTCAGATTATTTTCTGACTGTTTACTCTGAGATTATGTTCATCATTGGAGCTTAAACTGCATTTCCAACAGAAAATTGGATTCATCTGACCCAACCCAGCTACTCTGTGACTTTAAATCAGTGAGTTCAGTTTGTTTACATTTAGAATGATTATTGATATATGAATGTTTTCTATGGTCATTTTGTCTTAAATTTCTGGTTCTGTAATTGTCTTATTCAGCTCTATGTATGGGTATTATTCTCTTCAATTGAGATATGAGAGCTCATTTCAACCTTTCTTACAGGGGATCTATTGTTGCAACTCCTCCCACTGCAGTTTTTTTGAATAAGCCTTTATTTCTCCTATCTAAAGGAGGGCCTTCCTATATAAAGTATTATTTGGCAATTTTTAATCTTTCAGGATTTTGATTATATCATTCTATTCTCTCCTTGTCTGCAGAATTTTTTTCAAAGAAGTCAGTTGTCTGTATGACTGGGTTCCTTTGTAGGTTATCTTCTTCTTCCTAGCAAGATTCAATATTCTTTGTCTTGAGCTTGAAACATTCATTTTTATATCACTTGCTGCAATTTCATTATTTTTAAGTAACCTTGTGTTCTTTTAGCTTCACAGACATGTATATTTATTTTCTTTTCCAGGCTTGGGGAGTTTTTCTGTATTATTTTTTTATGTTTTGTTTTGTTTTTTTGAGACTAGGTCTTGCTATTTTTGCCTGTGGAACCACAGGCTCTCGTTGCCCGGGGTACCACAGACTCAAGCAATCCCCAGCCTCAGCTTCCCAGGTAGCTGGGATGACAGGCGCGCGCCACCACGCCCAGCTATTTTTTTGGAACTAGGTCTCGCTACAGGGCCCCAGGCGGGACTCAAACCGCTTCATAGGCTGGAGTTTACAAGCACTAGCCACCGTGCCTGGCTGTATTATTTTTTTAAATACTTTCTCTGTCCTCTTCTGTTTCCCATCCCCTTCTGAAACAGGGTAGCAGAAAGAACACACAATTTTGAATGACATTAGGTTGCAGGTGCTGCAAAGGGTAAATTGAGGCAAGCTAGTAAGTTGTAAACTGCAGTTTCTTAGTTTCTCTTTTCCTGACCTGGGAGAGAAGGATGAGAGAAGCTCCTGGCAAGCAGCAGGTCATTCCACACAACAACAGTAAGTAGTCCGTGAAAATGCAAGGTGTTGAGATTTGAATCTGCTTCTTAGGCAGAAGCTAGAAGAGGATTTTTCAGTCATATAGTTTATATTTAAAAACTTACTCTTTCTCTCCCCACCCAATAACAATTAGATCTTATATATGATCTGTTTTACTCCCATAGCTTTTTACAGAATTTTTATCATATCTGCATGTTATTTTCTAAATTAGCATCTGTCATTTTATAAGTTAAAGTCAATTTTGATCTTCTTTTCATTGTTTTTCCTCAGAACATTTTTCTATTCAGTTTTGTTGCATGTCTTTGGTGAATTTTCCTGTGTTTTCTTTCATTTCTTTGAATTTTTTTACCATGTAAATTGTGAACTCTGTATTTGACAGGAAGAAAAATCTTCCCTGTTTTCCTGTTTTTGTGGTTTGGTTTTGGAGATTTTTTCTTTTACCTCTCTGCATCTCCCTGATGACTTAAGTTTCCATTTGTATTTTTCCATGTGCCTATTATTGGCTTTCTAAGAATTAATGGTACAGAATTTTTTCTTCCCTATATATGGTACTATATGTCAGAATGACTTTGTAGCTGACTTTTCTGTGGTTGATTGAAGGTTTTGAGGTGTCAGTTGTTGGTGAATGTGGTGTGCACAAGCACAGCTCATTTGTGGTACTAGTAATAGTCCTCTCGGTTTCAGACACTCATCTCTACAAAGTGCAGACAAGCGCTTTTTGGAATGTTGTATCTTCTGGCATTTTCCAGTGCCTCTTGACTATCCATTTGATTCCTGTATCTGCCTGACCTCAAGAGGTATTGGTAAAGGTGGCATTCTTCCTGAGCTTTGTCTTTCTCATTTGAGGCCTACCCACCTGGCTCTCCTCAGTCCTCTTGCCCATACAGCCCATACAGCCCATACAGCCCTTGGGTTAGATTCATAACAATCAGTACTGACCTCTCTGGACACAGTTATAAACTGTGATTTCCATCCCAGCCGATACCTCACTTCTACAGACTTTTTACCACTCAGCTTGAATTTCTTCAGCATCTCTTCTGTCATACACAGTCAGCATTGGTTCCTGATATTCAGAAGATATTCTAGTTTTGTCCCAACTCATGAGATCCTCTGAATTCAGTGACTCAACTTCTCTAGTTTATTCTAGCAGGGATAATGCAAGGAATCTCCTTTTATTGTATCTTCTCAAGTCTCCTCTGTGTATTTTCTTTATTTTTAAATAATCTTATCTGAAACAGAAACCACTAGCAGAGCAGGAGCCTCCTGCAAATATTTTTATTTGAAAAGAAATTACTGAGTGAATATGATGAGCTTTCTTGGTTTTGAACCTAAAATTGTGTTTGCTTGGCTCATGATCAAACTTTACACACAGAATCCAATAACAGTAAAAAACTGATCTTATTTATGAAATGAAAAACATTTAGCTACCAAACATAATTTTAAAGATTATATGTAATAAGATAAGTTGACAAATTCAACCAAGTCCCACGTGACTTAAATGTCAGGGGTAGATGTTGATGCTGTTATTTTTAGTTCATTTGATTCAATGTTGCAGTACAAACACTACTCTGTAGGAAAAAACTTAGTCAACCACTGCCATTCAGATCAAGAACTGAGTTTCTATAGGTAGTCTGTAGCTACCTAATCACCATCTATAAAATGACTTATCACACTAGATTACTGCATATTAAGGAGAAACAAAATCTTCTAATTGAACAAATAGGAAACTGTCCATCCCAACTTACCAACTTACTTATTCATTTCAGTACATCAGAAAAACAAATACAGTGCAAAAATTGTGAATTCTATATATATATATAAATTCTTATTTAGTCACTTTTAAGATATATTAGTTTTTAAAGAAGTATAATTGCCTTGGAATGTAGAATTAGAACACTAAACTAGTGAAAATTCTTGACATTTTAAAGAAATTAAATTCAACTTTTATCTTTTTATGTTTATTTTGTACTATATTAATTCTAAATATACTGTACTAAACTACATTTAATCAGAATTAAAAACTTGACACACATGGACATACATGATCATGCCGAACAGATGTAAACCAGTGATATATTTAGTTATGCGTGTTTTTTTCTCTGCATGCCTACTTGGGCCTGTCCCAATACCTAAGTGAATCCTGGCAGTGTGATTTTAGATCTTCACCTACTTACCACACCTACTAGTTGTCACATTTGGGGATTGTGCATGTAAAATGAATTTTCTGGTCTCTTTTCCCATTACTGCCCTGTTCTCAAAATTATAATCTTCTCTGGCCCAAAAATGTTTTCCTTTGAGCTCTGGTTTATAAATATGTGACTTGGTTTCAATATGGTCATGGCATTTCTTTTTTCATAAACTGATAAAACATTCCAAACTCCTATGAGTTGCAGCATCTGCCTCTGTCCCCTTTCTGAGGTTTACTTCTGCTAATTTATAGTCTATTTGAGGCCTTACCTTGTCTTGTCAGTCTTGTTTTCAGCATATTATCCAGGGCAAACTCTCTATGATTGAACTACCAGTAGTTACACCACTAAGTACTATGTGCCAATCCTTTATTCTGTACTAGGGTATCCGATTATACTACGAAATTGAACTCTTTCACTTCCCTACATCCCCCCATCCCCTACCCCACCTTGACTGTAGTCATAATGTCTATTCATCCATTCATTTACATACCCATAATCCCAACCACCCATTCATCCATCCATTCATCCATCTATGCATCCATTCATCCATCCATCCACTTTTTCATTCACTCATTCATTCTTACTTATTAAAGACTTAATTTATGCCAGAACTTATGCTTAGTGCTGGAGATACAATGGTTTTTAAGGCATATTATCCCTGGTCTAGCAGAAGAGAAAGTTAAATTTAACAATTCCAATAAAGTTTAATAGCAGTTCTCCACATATCTGCCTGAGTAGGTGAATCTAATGGCAAGTTTCCAGATATTCTTTATTGCCTTGTTTCTCTCTGAGCAACATAGCTGTATCCTGCTGAGGCCAAATAAGCTAATATTTTTGGTTCTCTTACTGAGAACTCTAGGAGGGAAATATCTTTTCAAATAAAGAAAGCCAGCACTGATATTATATGCATATTTATATAATAAACACTTAGATGTGTATAGAGTTCATATTATGCAAATTTTTTAAAACCTCTCACTTGATTATTAGAGCATTACTTATGAGGTATATAAGTGGAGTTGGTATTATTTTTCATTTTCAATTTATAGAAAAAGATTTGGGTACAAAAATCTAAAACAAGTCTATCAAAGTATATAGCTGAAACTAAAAACAAGTTTCATTATTGCTAAGTGGAATTTTATCTACTTTATTAATAATTCAATGAAAATTTATACAGTTCCAAGAATCTTAATAATATAAGTTGCAGGTATAACTTCTCATTTTTAAGTAGATTAATACTCACGGGATAACCTTTAATGTTACTTGTTCTGGAAAGTGACAAAAAGATAGTACATAGAACTTTAAAGTGTTGATTTATCTTCCATTAAGTGTTTATATTACATTTTTCGATGAACCCAAGCAGGGAGATGGGAAGATGAAATCATTTGTCTCTTATCTTTGAAAGATGTGAGATCATTACTAAGCCCTCACAAAAACAGCAGGTAGTACTTGAAACATTTTCCAAAGAACACTTAGAGTCTTTGATTCATGACTGAAGTTATGCTGTGGCCTTTTACTCTCTACCACCTCTTTATGGTGAAGACTCATCCATTCATCATTTGTTGTCATATTTAATTAGAGTCATAAGAATGTGTTGTTTGCTTTTTTAAATTTCCTTTTCCTCGCTCCACTAATATGACTTTCATTTCTCTAAATCTTACATCCTTGATACTACAGTTGAGTGTTTTCTTCAGGGTCAACTTCTTTCAACCTACCAATCAGGCAGATGTTATATTCTAGAGAAAATTCAAACTGAAAATTCAAAATGTACAAACTACCACATTTTGGCTAAGCAATGTTTCTATTTATTTATTTCCGAGATGACAGGAAAAAGCTGGTATTCAATATATACAATTACAAAATATTTAAGACATAGAGTTTTCATTTTTATGTGAATTCTGCACATGCAAATAAAACTAAAAAATGATTTTATGGTGTTCTGAGTATACTGAAGGAAGAATAGTACAGAAATGTTAAAAGTCACTCCATAATCTTGAATTCTCTTAGACAGAGAGCAACCTGACAACCACTATGGTAAGGGGAGAGGGAAGTACAATTGCCATGGTTACATCCTCACTATTTGCCCTCAGTGATTTTGTGATTTGGTTTTGTAGAATGGAAATATTATGGCTCCAACTTACACTCTGATTCTGGAGGTCTAATATTTATCTATGGAGAGTTTTTGAGAGTTAATATAAAGACCTTCTTACCATGAGAGTAGATCATGAAGGACATAAAAAAATTCTCATGAAATTTAAATGGATTATTTTAAGATGGATTTGTTTTCAAGAGTTTTAATTAAAAATCTTCTCCAAATGGCAAAGTAAGCACTCAGTCTGTCTTTGCAGAGTTTCCTAAATTGGAAAGAATTACTATTTTATATGGATTTGATCACTGTTGATGTAGCAGTTCCATGTAAATAACTATGGAAAATTCACAAGTGTAAATCAGTATACCAAGTTTATGGCAGTATACAAAGACAAAAGTATGTATCATTCTTTTATTAAAAACAAGAAAACACAATGATCAGAATATTAGGATGAATTTAATGAGAAAATTTAACCAAACTTACTGATTTTTAAAATTATTTTCTCAAATATTATATTGAATGTAAAGATGATCCAAGGTGATAATACTAAATGATGATAATCTTAATTGGGAATACTCAAATTTCATAATATTTAAGATTTGATTCAAATTTCAACCATGCTATCCAGCCTTCAAAAATTCCTTAAAAAAATTAAAAAAATTTTACTAGAAGAAAATGAACTTTTTCATCAGCATATATTTAAGTACAAGTTTTAGAAATACATAGTCCTAGAATGACTAAGAAAATTCTCTTGTAGTAGGAGGTAAGTACCAAAATCTTGAATCAACTTGAGAACAGATTTGATCATTCAAACAACCTTCCAGTAAACAACTATTCTGAATTAGCACTGTTTTATATTCTTTGGAAGCAGAAAGTTAATGAAACTTTATCAAAAAGTTTTAAATAGTTTGAAGATGTTCCATACAGCCTTCCATAGGGGTTAGACCAGTCTGCATTTCCACCAGCAATTTAAAAGGGTTCCTTTTTCTCCACATCCTCTTCAGCATTTGTTGTTGTCTATTACTTTTTTTTGATGTGGACCATTCTTAACAGTATGAGGTGGCAACTATTTACAATATCTAAGATATGGAAAGAACTGAAATGTCCCAAAACTGACGAATTGATCAAAAAAATATGGTATATTTACACAATGAGATATTATTCAGCAATCAAAGAAGTCTAATATGTCGTTTGTGGCAACATGGATACAGTTAGAAGGAGTTGTTCAACTGAGATATGTCAAAAAGAAAAAGATAAGCACTGGATAACCTCACTTATTTGTGGGACATAGAGAAAACAAAAAGAGGGCAAAAAAAGGTTAAAACTAACAAACTGACAACAGAACTTAAGCATACAGGGGAGAAGAAGGGTGAAATCAAGGGAGGGATGAGCACAAATGACTAGGATGACATTTCATGGGTGACATGGTAATAGAGAACTTCAGGGTCTACAACATTGTGTGTGTGTATATATATACATATACAATAAAAAAGTTTTTAATGGAAAGAGATATGTTAGCATATGCTGTGACAGCAAATAATTCTAAATATTCCAGTGAAATAATACAACACAGGCTCATATGATATGACTTAAGCTTAGCAGAGGATCTGGTAAGTCCAGCTACCATGGAGCACTACAAAAATTCATCTAGACACAAGCTTCCAATTCATCAAAGCATTGGAAGAGATTGGGAATTGCACACTAAAGTTTCTTCTCTGCATTGGGTAGATTCCCAGAAGACCAATTGCTGGGTCAAATGGTAGTTCCATTTTCATTAGTTTGAGGGTTCTCCACACTGTTTTCCATAGTGGACACCTCTTATACAAAGGGACACCTGTGCTCAGATGTTTATTGCAGCACTATTTATAAATGCAAGGACATGGAAACAACCCAAATGTCCCCAAACAGATGAATGGTGAAAAAGATGTGGTATATAGACACATTGGAATATTACACATCAACTAAAAATGACAAATTTGATGAATTTGAGATAACATGGATGTAGTTAGAAGAAATCATATTAGCAGAAACAAATCAGAAAGAAAAAGATGGAAACCAAGTGGTTTCACTAATATATGGGACACAGGAAAAACAAGCAAAGGCCAGGAGGAATAGTCAAAACAAGCTAATATCCAAATTAAAGTACCCAACTCGGAAAACAAGCTAACAACTAAACTAAAGTACACAACGGGGGTGGGGTGGGGTGGGGTGGGGATGAGTGGGAGTGGTCAGGGAGGGGAGGTAGAACCCTGGGGAATACAAAGTTGTGAAATATATATATACACACACATATATACATATATGACTTAAATATATATTAAATATATATAACTTAAAATTTAAGAAAGTTTCTTCTCTGCAGTAACAGGGCAAGTCTCAGGGTCACATCTAACTTTCAAGGAGCATTTGTATTCTACCACATAAGCTGTGCAAGAACTGACAATATTTACTGAACAGCACTAATACTACTACATATTGACGAGATGTGTGTGTGTGTGTGTGTGTGTGTGTACATGCACGAGTGTCATCCAACTGCTCTTTATACCATCAGATATGTCAGTTAAATGGGTCATGATAAAATTTTAAGAAAAATATCAGGATACTCTCAAATGTCTTAGGTCTATTTTATCATAAATATGAATGGTGAGATGTACAGAGGTATCATCTTCACCCAACTTTCACCACTGTTGATTCTCTGAGTTCAAGATGATGACTGTCACAGAGGAGGACTTGGGCAAATACAAGAAAGATGGAAAAAGAGCTGGTTGTCAGCCCATTAAATAAAGATTCAAGTCACATGACATGCTAGTTTGTATCTGCTCTGAAACAGACACCAAATATGAGAAGAAAGCTGCAAGGGATATCTGGAAGATGGTACTTGAGAAGGGAGGGGAAATATTTAAATTTTAAAGCAGGTCTGAACCTTTGCAAGGAGACAGGGAAGAAAGAGCCTCAGACTGCAAAGTACTTGTAAAAGAATGTTCTAGGCAGATTGATGGGTGGTCTTTGAGTCAAAGATACAGAGGAGTGTACCCCATTTGCTGGATTGGCCTATATTGGTGCATCCAATAAGCTTATTCACTAGTCAGAAGCAGCACATGGGAAACAGTTTTGGCATATATATGGTGGTAGATCCAAAAGCAGGCAGATGGATTCTCACGTAGTTCTGATCTTGTGATGAGATAGGAGAAGTGTGTTGTATGGTCACCATACTTGCTGTTTAGAACTTATAATTCCAACATTAGCACTGGATTCACTTGAGTATTATGACTCTTAAGAAAGCTAGTAAGTGGTGCACTGATGAATACAAAATTAATTCATTATTGAAACTAAAGTACCGAAGTACTGTCATCCTGAAGTGCCACCTGGATTGTTGAATAGTTGAGAATTCCAAAGAGGCTGAGACACCCCCCCCACCCCAGCAAAGTGTCACTTAAGAATTGAGATATCTGCTAAATAATACATGATACATGGAAGTCTGATGTGGTCTCAAATATCCAGACCAAACCCAGGCAAGCTTCAAGGAATCTTCAGAGTACTTTGATTTTCAGCATGCTTGCTAAGCTATTCCAAGCACAAGAAACCATCCTTTCTCCTTAACTCTCAGGCTTATTCACATAATTGGATTGTCAAAAAGATTTTGTGGTCAACTGGAGGGAGTTGACTAGAAACTTTCTTATTTTGTCTTTTGCATATATTATCACCCAGAATATATACATTTCTCGGGGAATACTCATCTAGGTATACTTATTTTTTAAGTATAGACAAATAATTGGGAAAAAACTGGTAGAAAATTAGGAACTCAGGCCCATTATGAATTAGTGTGATCCTTATACAGAAAAGTCTCTAGGGGATGGAAATGAGAGTAGAATTTCTCTATCAGCAGACAATAAATGTGCTAGCATACAAAATACAGGCAATATATGATATTATATATGATATTATATGTATCTTCTATAGAATTCAATACTAGTTTTTTCTACATCTATGAGGAGTTGGTTTTGCCCTCATCACCAGGAGTGATGAGGGCAACTTTATACTTCATCTTTATACATCTTATGAACTTATAAAACATAAGATAAGATTTAACATACCCTCATCCACCCATATAAACACAATCCTGTTCCCTGATATTTTCCTTCTTTATATGAAACCATATGAAATACCATATATATGATTATATGGATATAAAACTCTCTTTAGCAACTGTTTTCTCCTCAATGTAACATAAGGCTCAAAGAAGGCAACATTAGTTGTCTGTTTTTGTACTACTGGATATCAAAGTTTATAATAGTGTTTCAATCAGTGCTCAAGAACTATTGAATAAAAGTTCTGAATTTTTTCATGAACTCAAATCACATGCACTAAAATTATGTAAGTTTATGGCTTGTATGTACATCTATATATTATAGCTATATCTATCTAGTATATATATAGCATAGTATATCTATATTTCTATATCTATTAGTATAGATACATATATAATGTAACTATATAATATAAATAGTATTTGTACATAATATTGTCATATATCTTTATAGTAACATATATTTACATTTTGAAGCCATCTTTATGGTATTTTGATCTTCAAATGTCTGAAATATTAACAAAGTAATCTAGATGTTTAATTTTTATAGATATTAATAAATATGTAGTATCATATGTATCTTTAAAATAATAAAATATTCTTTATAGTGCACATTATAATATAAGAATATTTCTTTATTTGTAGAGACTGCAATAGTTAATAATAGAAATTAAAAGTCATCACTACAGAGTAACAGTGGTCTGAAGACATGGAACTAGATTTATACTGCCATCTGCTGTTCATTTGTAAAACAACAAAAAACATGTCATATGCCTAAAACCTGAAATGTGGGGTAGGGTTTATCATCAGTGAACTTAAATGTAACATATACACATGTTGATTCATCATGATGAATCAACATGTGTATATAACTATTAAGTGTATACACTATTATAATGCAATGCTATTTCAATTAAAAATAAAAAGTACCATTTGTGAAATAAATATGAAAATTTTAGAATATGCCATTGTAAACTGAGAACAAATTTTGGAAAGATTTGGAGAACTAAAAAGTGATTTTGAGTAGAAAATCTTAACTATAACAGTGCAGGTACTTTGGAAAAAATTTACTAGTTTTCTACTTAAGAAGTAAATTGTTGCCTTGATCTTAAACATTGAAAAGATGTCTTGAGAAAGGTGTTTTGAGTTTTCTCTTTTCATTTTTTGTCTGGTTAGAAATAAAATATGTTAAAGAAAATAAAAAACCATCTGAGCCAACTTCCATAGAACAGGTGAGAAAACAGGTGTTGAAATTATGTGACTTAGAAGTTTGTTATCTGTTTTATTATTAGCAGAGGAGAACATGGAGAAAATGTGTAATGGCTGGAATATGAGCAGTGGAAGTAGCTAAACTTCTGTGATTATCATGAGTATTAAATGTGATGTATGTAGTAACTGGAATATACACAGCTATGTCCAAGAAATAGTAATAATTATTATCTTGCTTGTATAGAAGTTCTTGCAAGGCAAAAACATTTTATCTTTAACTTCCTAGTGACATAAATAAATATTTGAAACATTTATTTCACAAAGATTATGCAATAAATATTTCTTGAACCTAATATTTCTTGAATGAACTGTGAGAGATCTCACAGTTGATTATATACTACATAGAAAGTCATACATGTATTGGGTATTGATGACTTTGTACTGTAAAATACAAGTAATATTTAACCTTCATTTGTTTTTCATGAGGTACACTAATCTGTAAATATATGGACATGTTTGATGTAAATCATGATTCCAGTTCTCATATTTCAGAGTATTCATGTTCACTACTTTTTGATTCATAGTTCACAAATATTTAATTCTATATTTTCTGCTTTGATTTCTTTTATAACAACTAAATATCAGACTTAATAACACCACAGAAATTGTACATGTATAATATATCACATTTTATTATTCTTGGAAATTATATCACTGGTACAAGGAATTTATATGATAGTTACTTGAGAAGATAAATATTATTGCATAAAGTTTATTTTCAAAATATGATAAATATAAAATAGTTCATTTTTAGAAATCTAAGCTGAGAAACAGCAATTAGAAAATGAACCAAACTGAGTCATAATCAGATGTAACAGTCTTGATTTTAAAAAATTGTGGTTAATAAGAGTATGAGAACAATTGAAGTGAATGGATATTGATAGAGTGGTTTGAACCATATAATGTTTTTCACTCCCTAATGCTATTTCTTTAGACATAATACTATTATTATATATTATGTGGGTCCCTTATGAATTCTAGAATTAAATATCATGAAATATCTATGAAGTTTAAGTAGAGGAGTGCCAATAAAATGAATAATTAATGGTTGGAAAATAAATTTAAGTTTTAAGGACTTTAAAAATTTATGTTCTTGTAAGTAAATTGGTGATATGTCAAGAATGGGTAGAAAGTAGATTGTAGATGACAAACTTGTCACAATTTTCTATCAAAGACTTTTCCTCTAACAAATCTTTTGCTCCAAAATCTGGGAAACAATAGCAGCAATATTTTTAAACCATCCCTCACAAAAAATCTCGAAGAACAATACAAAAGAATGGCAACCTGCAGGTAAAATAGAACTTAAGACATTTCTGAGAGACGCTGAGTGGGACTAATCAGATGCAAAGAAAAAGAAAATTAGACAAATGACATTCCCAGAACATGATTACTGGAGAAAAATGGATTACCAGAAGGACATAATTACTGAAGAGAAAAATGGGGGCTTGATAAGCTGATCGAAGGCTCAGTAAAGTCTCACTAATAAGAAAATGCTCAGACCAATTAATTGGTGATTTATATTTGTTGTCCTGAAAAAACTCAATGTAAGCATGTTCGCTTCCAGGACAATAAAGAAGTGAATGTGGCCTCTAGGGCTAGAGCGATTCCATGGTGCTGCTATGACCAAGAAGACAAAAAGTCCAGGAGCCCCTGACTGGCACCTGATACCTGTGTCTATTTTCCCTGAGCAAGAGTTCATAATCAGAACCTGTGTGCCAAAGGGTGCAAACAGATATTCTCAAACACAAACATTAGCACATTGTCAAAGGTAATTAAACAGTTATTAAAAATTGGTACTATCAGAAAAGACAAATATCAACAATAAGAATATCCTAGAGATTAGTATAAAAGAATAAACGAATACAATAAAGAGTAAACAGACAATATTAATGACTCTTTCTTTGTACAAGAGTATTATATGCACTAAAAATGCACAGATCAAACAAATAAACACATATTAGAAATCTAAATGAGTAGGCTAGCTGAATACTACAATTGATACATGAGATGTAGTATACCAATGAGCTGGAAAATGGAAGAACAGGAAATATCCCCCAAACATAATATTAATAAGCAGTGAGATAAACAAGAAATGATTAGTAAATTTGAAACTTTTACAAGTTCAAACAGTTGTTTTATGACATTATATAAAATAATTTTGGAGGAGAAAATAATTTATATAGCATATACATTGCTTAGGAGTCAGAAGGCTTTGGGTGGAAAGAATCCTCCAAACACCAAAAGAAATACACGAAGAGACTTAAAGCATGTACTATGTTAACATCTTTGGAAGTAAGGATGATTATAAACTTAAACAGGTTTCTATGGCGAATAAACAGGTGACTTAAGAAGGAAGAGAATCCATTTAACAGCATTTTTTTCTCTAAGAGCTCGGAATCTAATGGAGAAATACATTTAAAATTCAGACGGAAACTGTTTTGCAACTATAATTTTATACCTCGGTAAAGTAGTCTTTTGTTTAAGAGAAGCATGAGTTTATACTCTCCTAAGAAGACATGTATTGAAGAAAATTAAATTACTTAAAAAAGTATAATGACTATTAAAGCCAGTTAAATACACATAACTGCAAATAATTGATGGGCCATATAAAAAAGTAAACTGAGCTAAGATCCCTGATGATCTCAGTGTGGGATGAAACAGGAATGGGAAGCGAGGAAGATTGTCAGATGGAAATGGCATGGATACAGGGGTAGTGATGCAATTGAAAATTGTATTGGGCCGTGCTGGGTGAGTTCTGAAAGACCTGCCAGAGAAAATAGAAGCAAGAAAAGGGTACATAAAAGAGATGAGTTGAGAGAAAAGGGGGAGAGAATGGCAGGCTGATAGAGGAGACCCTTGTGGCCAACCAGGCAGGAAGCCCCCTGGAAGAGTGAGCTGGTGTTGACAAGGAGCCATGGTGGGAGAGAGGCCACCAAAAGAGTAGCCTGTGTGGAGAGTATGGTGCCGCAGCAAGGTGGCATGAAAAACTGTTGCCTGGAGATAGCCAGGGATTTGGAAAGCTCTTTGCATCAGCATTAGTGCGAGTTTGAAGAAACTTGGGGAAGCCACAGTTCAGAATGCTGGAGAGAGAAGAAGCAAAGAGAAGACATAAAGAGTGGACTTTGCAGAGTGCCTGCATCAGGTTTGGAGGGGCAAAGGGGCACCATTTTGCACATGTGTTTGGGACTTTAGGACTAAATAGCAATTGAGGTAAAATAACTGGCCACGTGTGGCATTAAAAACTCTTTGTTTTCCTGGTTAATTTCCCTTGTAAATAAAACCCTGTTGTTTAAATTGTAATGTGACTGGCAGCTGCTACGTGTGGGTGGGTACAAATCTGGACAGCAGAAGCCGCATTTTAAAAAGTGCCACTTTTTTTCCCCCCTGTGACTTGCTGGTTAGAGGCTGTTGCCCCATTTTGACCTGATTTCAGTATCATAAGTGGTATCATAAAATGTCCTTAACTAGGGAAGGCCAGGGATTTTGACAAATCAGCACACTCATGAGTGTGCAAAAGATTTAATTTATTTAATTTCTACAGTCTAGAAATATGTTTGAACAATACGAAGTAGAAAAAAATGAAAAGAAAATTGGTGAAAACAACTTTAATAAGAAAAAAAATTACTAGTACAATCATGATTCCAAACCTATGAAAAATCACAATAAATTTTATGGGCTCACACAAAAGTTTAAAAGCTAGAGACCCTTGTGTCATGTGTAACAACAAATGAAACACTAAAACAACAAAATATACTCT